>NW_010729458.1:94342-105477 GCF_000365185.1 Nelumbo nucifera | reverse complement strand
AAAACTTAGAAAAAGAGCCTAAAGTAAACCAATCTGTAGTCCCTTTTCCTAGCGCACTCACAGCCGGGCCGTTGCGGAAAAAGAAAATGATTCGCAATGAGGAGATCAGGGAACTTTTCAAACAAGTATACATTAACATCCTGCTCCTCGATGCGATTCAACATGTCCCGACTTATGCAAAGTTTCTGAAAGAGCTATGCACCCAAAAGAGGAAGCCACGATCAGCCCCACAAAAAGTGATGTTCTCAACAAATGTGAGTGCGGTCCTCCTGAACCAACTTTCCTGGAAAATGAAAGACCCGGGTGCTCCTCTTATTAGTGTATAATTTCTGGAATCACCTTTGATAGGGCCTTATTGGATCTAGGGGCTAGTGTGAACCTACTTCCATTTATTATTTATGAAAGGTTCAGGGTCGGCGAGTTGAAACCTACCCCAGTAATTCTGCAATTCGCTGATCGGTCAGTCAAGACTCCTCGAGTTGTCATCGAGGATGTCATCGTTAGGATAGAAAACTATTATTTCCCTATAGATTTTGTTGTCCTAGACATGACCCCAACCGAAGAACTGAACCACAACCCGATAATCTTAGGACGATCGTTTTTAGTAACGACTAATGCAAATATCAACTGTAAGTCGGGGGAAATGGACATCTCATTTGGGGAACAAAAGGTCCAATTAAATTTTTTAATGCCTCTAAGTATCCAAACCTAGGGGAAGATGAAGGCAGTGTGGACATAGTGGACAATCTAGTGAATGACCTATCTACCCCTTTGTTAGCCCAATCTGGTCCTGGTTGGTATGAAAACGAAAGTGAGTATGAGAGTTTGGATGAGAGAGATGAATAGTTGTGTCTAGCTGAAGACATTAAACTTAGCGCTGGTTGGGAGGCAACCCAACGTAATTTTGGCCCAAATCTTCTTTGCATCATTCTAGTCATACCATTAGGGATAATGGCATTTAAGTTGGGGGGTGAGGAAAGAGAAAGAAAAAGCTAAGGAAACTGATAAAATAAAAATTTGTGAAGCTAAGCCTTTAAAGATGGAGAATTAAAATTTCACTGAAAATTTTAAAATTTTCCATTGAAAGTGATTCCCAAATAGAAAAAGTTAAGGAAACTGATAAAAGAATATTGAATTCTATAGAAATTGGTAGCAAGTGATAGGAGTCAAAATTGGTATTGTTTGAATATTGTCAAAACTGTTTGGAAATTGAAAAATACTCCTAAGTTTGTCCCTATCAAGATAGGAAGAGAAAGATTGAGAAATTAGACAAAATTTTTTAAATTGTTAAGAGACAATGGACTACCCTGAACAGTGTTGCAAAAAGAAAAAAAAATTAAAAAAAAGGGGATAAAAGGTCAATGGATACCCTAGACTTAGTAACCAGGTCTCTTCACCTAAGTCAAGTGTCGAGATTCGCGTCAAACGGAAAAGGAAATGCCAAAAACACTTACCTAACACTTAGTAACCAGGTCTCTTCACCTAAGGAAAGTGTTGGGATTCACGTAAAACGGTGAAAGGTAATAATAAAAATAAGTTCAGGAGTAGAAATCCGCTTTCAGAAATAATAAGAAGAATACCTGTCCGATTTTAAAATCAATCTCATCTTAACAAGACAGTTTGCAAATGAAAGGATAAATAAGATTTTTCAAGCCAAGTTTTTGTAATATTCAAAACAAGATAGTTTTATCCCTAATGCCCAATACCGATCTATACAGAGTTTGAGAATGCTGGAATCAGGATGGTTGATTAATTCTGTTAGGGATGATCTTGAGATGGGAAGGATTTATGTTAAGTGTAATTTTAAGTCTGGATTACAAAGGGAATAGCAATGGTTAAGTTGGGGGGTGTGATAACCCTGCATTTTGATGCCTTAAGTGCATCAATTTAGGGTTTTCCAGTTAAAATTAATTATGTGACCTCTAAGGGTCTCTATGCAAATTATGTAGAAAACTGAGATGTTTTCATGGCTGAAGTGCAGTTTTTGGGAAGCTGGTGTGAAGACCAGCTGAGAGAAGGGGTGTTTTTGTGAAAAACTGAGAACAAGAGGGCATTTCCTATCTGCTAAACCCAGTTGGCGCCCATCTTACTGTATTACCATGCTCCCCTCTCCTTAGCAAACCCTAGGGAGCCTTTTTAACCTATTCTTTTCCTCCTTAGATAACCCTAGCTGCCCCAACTATGTAATTTCCACCATCCACTCCTAATCTACACCATCCATTTTTGGGCTTTCCTTTATAGCTTTTAAACCCTAGGGCGCCACCTATTATGCTAATCCTCACCATTCAGCTCCCCTACCATTAAATCTCAGCCACTTTCTCCATCTTATATCCCAACCATTCAATCTAGGGCGCCACTTATTCTTTTAATTTTAACCGTTCAACCCTATATGTTCTAATCTACACCCTCCATTTTCGGGTGCCTAAATCTCAACCCTACATAATATCGAGCGCCCTTTCCTTTCATTCTCAGCCATAGGATCACCCCAAAACCATCTTAGCCATCCATTAGAAACCCTAGGGCATCCCTAACTTTGCTAAATCCTAGCTGCCACTCCCCATCTTTCTTCCTATTTCCAGTTGTGTCCACCATTCTCTATAAAAAGGGTCCTAGGGGCCTTGTAGAAGGGGTTGGATTCTGCCCCCAAGTAAGACGGAAGGCTGATTTTGAGAAGTTCAAGGGTAGAGGAAGAGGAGAACGCCCAAGCAAGAGGAGGGGTTCCTACTTGCAGTTCGCCAACACCACTACTGCCACGTCTGGAATCGGATCCCAAGCACTTTTACTTTATTTTAGTTTTAGTTTTTGCTCTTTCAATTCCAGTTTCGTTATTTCCTTTCTGCCATTTATTTCATTCTGTTTGATCTTCATTTTCTTTTCTACAAATCTGTAATTCGGTCAGATAAGACGGAAGGTCTAGCTCGAGAAGTTCGAGGGTCAAAGGGGAAATCCGGAGACTGCTACCTCTAATCGGATTACATATTTTTATTTCGTTTCTTTCTGTGTTTGAGGGTCAAAGGAGAGATCCTGTGGATACGACCCGTTTTCATCCCTTTACTATGTTAGTAGTTGTTTGAGAGTTGGAAAAATTATAAATGTTTAAGCTGGTGTTCCGAAGTGTTTAACGACGCGCTTTTAGACACACCAATTCCCTTTCTTAAAATATTGAAAACACATGTTTGAAGTTTAAAGCACATGACAACATCACAAATGTTGAATTCCAACGAGTAGGATAATCAATAACCAACTTCTTTCTACCAAGTTATAGTTGCTGTAAAATTTTAAAAAATGTTTGTTTCTCAACTTCAGACTGGTTAATGTATTTAACACTTTCATGCACATTTTCAATGATGTGACTAAACTCCCCAAAACTCTCTTGAACCAACAAGTTCAAAATATGTGCACTACATTACACATGGAACAATTTCCCATCACAAAGGAACTTCTTATTTTTAGAAAACATCTCTCTCAAAAACCTTAAACATGTATTATTATATGATGTATTATCCATAGAAACCGTAAATACCTTATTCTCAAGGCCCCACTCCTTTAAACACTTATAAATAGCATTTGCGATATCAAATCCATGACAAGGTGGAGGAACATGGCGAAATTGAGAACATGTTTCTGTAACCTCCAATTAGCTTCTACAAAGTGACCAATTATCACCATATACTTTATCCTTTGGTTTTGTGACTTCTAAAGGTCAATGGTTGTGAGCTCCGGAAAGCTCGTAATCGTTCAAAGAGATGGAGTCGCCACCAATTTTTTAGAGTAAATAGACCCTCATTTTTGGATTTGAAAACTCGATTTAAGTCTTTGATAGTGACTCTGTTTTCCATGGGAAAGGCACACAACCAAGAGATTTCGAGTTCTAAGGATTGGGAGAGGGAAGGTGTTAGGCACCCCTCTCTCCAAGCTACTATAATAGCCCAATACAGGAGTTGTTCAAACTCAATTTCTTTCAGAGAGAAACATAAATGATTGTAAGAATTTCTCAAATCTAGAGGAACATACTTTCAATTTCTCCTAAGACTGGTTTTGAGGTGATGTTATCGAGTCTTAGGTATTGATTTCCCTAAGACACTCGCCTGTTTGCCTCTATTCTCAATCAAGAAGAAATTGCAAACGATGGTTCTCCAACATTTCATAATCTCAAGCAACCCAGGATAACTAAAAAAAGACTTACCTTTCGTATGTACCTTGTCAAAAGTTTTCTAGCAACTAAGAGGACTTTAAACGGAACTTGAGTAAGGTCGGAGCTAGGCTGAGCATTTCTAGTGTTAAGTTTGGAGGACAAGGGATGATGCTTAAGTTTGGCTTCAGGGATTTTGGGATTACAAGCAGAATGGGTATTCCACAAAAGTTGGAAAACTCTCCCTTCCTTCTCTCTCTTTCTTTCTCGAGGGACCTCTCTCAGGTTTCCTCTCTTCAGTCCTCCTTTTTGAGCTTGAATTAGGTTAATATTTATAGAGAATGAAGGGAGATGGGTCTAAAACTCATCCAGCTATAGTGTTTGGGATTCAATAGAGTTTTTTCACAAAAAAAGGTAAAAATTCTTCAAAGAAATGGATGCTCAGCTATACTTTCCTGTTTGGTGAAACATTTTCTTTGATTTGGGGATGGTTTTCACGGGTTTTGTGCATTCAATGGGAGCTTAGGGCGTGGCAGACGTTGCAGCCCCGTATTTGGGATTGCTAGTGGCAAAAAATATAAATTTGATGGACTTTTAAATGCTATTTTGTCTTTTCTTGGTTTTAAGTAGGGGTATATTTGGGTTTTTGGGCTTTTTAAGCCTATTAGGCCATATTTCATTGGTCCAAGTGTTCTAATGGGTCAAGAATGGGTCTGAAATCAGCCATCATCCTTTTGGGACTTCAGGTTGGGACAAATGACGTGGCAATTTAATCTAGTGTGTCAAAATGATATCTTTTTAGTTTAAAGATCAAACGAATGAATCTAGTCATGAAATTTGATGTGATGAGTTTTTTTTTTGGATCTCTGAACTCAGTGGTGATGTCTGATTGGTCAAATGAGCTCAGGATGATGGAGATCTATGGTTGACAAGTTCGGAATAACGAGATTTGTTGAAATAGAATCTTTGTTTGATAAAGGGTTAAACGAGGGGATTTTGGGATGAAATTCGGTGGGTTGGCACTTTTGAACATCCTGAATCTAATGGAAGTGATGGATATTTGATCAGAGGTGTGGATTGAGTGTTTTAGTTCATATCATGGTCTTAGCTTATTGCTTTTCAATAAACGAAAGAGACTGAAATGGAATCTTACTTTTTCAATGGTTAAACAGAGGTGTTTGGTCGTAAAATTTGACGTATTGGGGTTTTCTCGGTCTCCGAATACAGTGGTAAGGTCTGATTGGTCATATGAAGTTGGGATAATGGATGGTAAACTCTAATTAATGAGATTTGCTGAACTAGAATCTAAGCTTGATGATGGGTCAAATGGGGGAATTTTGAGCTACAATTTAGTAGGTTGGCATGGATTAGTGTGAGGATTCAAGTGGACGGTTTTGATTTGAGAAAGATATGGTCAATCTGGGTAATCGTTTAGGGCCATCGGAATGGGATCATGATGTTTTTGTGATTGGTCATCGTAGATTTGTAATGAGATTTGTTAGTTGATTGTTTTCTAGTGATCTTGGGGTAATGGATATGTTGGATTTGGTTTCGGAGGAGTTGGAATTTGAATATCACATAGATCGGGGTCGTTAGAAAGGAAGTTGGCATGATGAACAATGGGTCTTTGCAGTTTAGTCATGAAAATTGATGTATAACTAAGTTGTAGTTTCTCAAGTCTGGGGGTGATGTCTGATCAAGGTTCTTGTTTGTCATGTGGATTGTGTTTCTCAGGTTTTGGAAAGTCTCAGGTTGATCTTGTTGTGTTTCAAGTTTTTGGAGTGCAAGAGGGGAGTACAAAGAGGTAGGGTGAAGGGACCGAGCAAAAATTGGGTGCTAACAATGGTTATGCTAATCTTTGAAATACCCTTTTAAAAAATTCTTCAATTTCTTCTTTTGATTATCATACACAGCTATACAATCATTCTTCTCAAAATCTGGATTACACATCTTCATTATGAAATTAAAGCTTTCCTCTTTTACTACGGTAAATGGATGCTCATGCATAAGCACCTAGTGAGCAATTTCTTCCCTCATTTTAGAACGATCATACTTTGCAACGATAGTAGGATTTAAAAGAGGGGGGCATACAATGTCTACATCAACATTGGAGTCCACAGGTGGAAAATTGAAGGTCATGATGCGTATTGCTTACACTAGCAAGTGCACTAGCCGATCAAGTAAGAAAGTGATGAATAGAGTATCATTCCCACGACGATTTATACAGCAACTACTAGTAATACATCTGCCATTTATTATCTGATAAATTGAATTCTTATCCTAATCAAAATTTGAATTTCTAACCAGCAAACTATCTCTATCAATTCGGATCAAACACCTTTTATGCAATCAAGAAAACAAGTTGTATGAAAACACTACAGATTTGGTCCAGCAATCAATTCTCAAGGTTATTAAATTGAATTGGGATTCAGTCATGGTTTGGTGAAACCCTAAGTGCATGAACAGCCTCTCTCGAGCACATGCTCATTCTATCAATGAGTGGTGATTCTTATATCTCTATCAAAAATCTAATCCCCATGCATGCATTAAGCTCAAAAATTCGAAGGGCATCATTTCAGATTTGAATGAACACCAACTGAATCATACAAGTTATCTCTAAATTGTATTAAATTCGGTTCTTGATTAGTAGATCAGATTATCTAAACTCTTTCTCAAGTAATTTAGACATTCCAAGATTCAAGAACAATTCGGCTACAACTATAGCAGATTATCTAAATTATTTCTTAAGCAATTCAGACAGTCCAATATTCAAGATCAATTCGGCCAAGCTATTCTAACATTTAAAATCCTAATCAAGAAACATCAAGACTGCATTCAATCAATCGAATAACCCTAGAGAACTAATTACAGATCTGAAATTTCATGAAACATTGTTCAATTACTAACAAGAAAGAGAAATTAATGGACAAGATTGCATAAACCCTAGCTGAATTCGGTTACCACTTGCGCAAAACCAAAGAAGAAGACAACCTAGAGTCTTGGGTGATCTTCGATCTCCTCGAATGGCTTCTTCTCCAATTTCAAATTCAGAAATCTTCGATCTCTTCAGAATTTCTTCTAGCTTCTAAAAGGTTGCCGTCTTTAGGATCTCCTTGGGCTGCAATTGGGCCTCCCCCTTGCTGGGCCGAAAAGTCTCCCTTGGAGAGCTTCGGCTAGGCTCTCTCCTTGGGTTCCCCCATAGAGTGCTTTGCTTCTTTATGGGCCGCATTGCCCTCCTTAGGATTCTCGGTTGGGCCTTTCTTCTAGCTGGGCCGAATTGCCTCCACTTTTGCCCCTTTTACATGTTTTTATGCTATCTTCCCTCTAAGCTGGTCCACATTCTTAATTTCCTGAAATCAACATAAATTAGGGTAAGAACTATACAAATCAGCATCAAAACCATGCATAAAACATTAGAAGTTATGTGTAGCTTGCGCACACATTAGGTCATTTGTTGCTTACACTATTTCTTAGCTTTTTGAGCTACTTTTCTTGATATACATGTTTTTAAATGTCGGCCCATATGACTTGTTGCCCCAATAGATTGTATAGATAATTTACTCTTGCAATGGACACATTGTGCCTTCTTCATTCCATTATTAAGTTCAACCTCTTTGAATTCCTTTCATACATCTAAAGTTTTGTTTTTGTATTTTTGACTTTGGTATTGGACCATCTTCTTCAATAGGGCTCCAAGATCTAGTTTGAGTACCATATGTGATAGGAGAGGTAATGGGATTGCTTGCATTATTTGTCGTTTGACTTGTCTCATGTGGAGAGGAGTCATAAAAAATGTCAACCATGATTATAGGGGATGGACTAGACACAAAATGAGAGGGTGAGGGTCCTATAGAGGCTAAGGGAACATTTGTTGATTAAACATTGTGATCATGGATGGGAGGTGATGGCATTCTTGCATAAATGTGAACCTTACGATCTATTAAATTGTTAAATGAGAGATATATTATACTATATATTGGTTTGCTACCCCAATGGTCAAATTACATTCTAAGCAGACAAAGAGGGCAAGAAGGAAGAATTAATGCAAAGTCCAAAATAACTACTCTAATAATAAATTGCATATCTATTTTGAGCACAAAAATATGACTATACGTCTATACCTCAATAAGTTAATAAATTTCAGGCATTGAACCGAGCCCTATAATCAAATCAATGCTTCTTATTACAATCCTTTAGCTACATATGTTCAACTGATAATAGGTATTGATGTCACACAATCTGGATGCTCCCTCGTGTACTGTGATGTGGATTCTGACTGGATGTCAAATTGGTTGGCTGAGTTGTGAAGGTTGAGCTAATGTTTGAGTGTCCGAGCTAATGTGTGTTGCAAGGAATGGAAGATGAGAGTGCCCGGGTGTCTTTTACCCGGGAAGGGCACTCCGATGCTTAAGTTAGTAGATGTTTAAGAAGATATCTGAAAGAGTGAGAGAGCTCTAGAAGTTTAGTTGGCATACCTTTCTAGGTGAATCTGGGTGCCTTATATAGGTCCTTGGACTCAGGTGGCCAAGGTAACGGTCTTGAGCTCTTTGGGGAGCCATTTCCTTCTTTTCTGGCACGTTAATGTGTCAGTTGCGAGATCCTCGCGGGGGTTACAATCTGTCTAAGTAAAGTCGAGGCACGCGACATGGTGAGCCGTTCTAATGGTCGCGCTATTGGCGCCTTTGTAGTGAACTGTTGAGGACGGTTAGCGAGCTCTTCCTCGTAGGTCGCCTTAGGTCCTCTCATCTCGATCAACTAGTAGAACAGTTCATCGTAATCTTATGGGTCTACCAGCTCGGCCTTACCGAGGTGGAACTATACGGGGTGGTTAGCTAGATCTCCTTAGCAGGCCGCCTTAAGTCCTTACATCTCGATCGACTCCTAGGACAACTCACCATAATCCTACGGGGTCAGCTAGTTCGGTCTTGCCGAGGTAGAGGTCAGCCTGGGTGAGATGCTCTGAGTTAATTTTACTGAGCTAGCTCACTGACTTGGCGCTGAGGTGTCATTTGAGAGTCACGTGTCACTGTATAATTGGGAGGACCAAATTACCCCTCATCAATTTCCCCCCACTCTCGAGCCAACGTTAACTCGGTGAAGAGAGTAACTCTGAGTAAGGGTAATTATTCTGGATGGTTCATAAGTCGCTTGTTTTATTAGCTCGGTCTCAGGCTGGGCAGACCACGGTTTCTTCTCGAACATCAAATTTGGGGAAAGAAGGGAGCGCATACTAGCTAGTGTAGGATGTTGGCGTGTCACTGGCATTTATTACATCTCAGGACCGGCTCGACCGCATTACTTTCATGGTGGGCTAGTAGTACATTTGTTGTAAGGCTTTTCGAGCTAGGGCTCGGCCTCCCAAGTGTCCCCCACAAAGCCCTTCGTGGATCTCGTGTAACACCCGATCTGCCTCAGTTTAGCGTAGGCATTGTAGATATGGTAGAATGAAGGATCTTATATAGAGTTGCTCACCTACTATCACATAGCAAGTTGCTTTCCATTCTATAAGCCAAACTGCATTTCGTTATTTTGGCAATATGCCTTGCTTTAGGTAGTCGAAGATTAGATCTATCCAGCTCGGCTTTGTAGTTGTTATATTGGCGACCTCTTCTGCCCCTTTTTTAATCGATGGGCGAGGTAGCTCTTTTATGTGGACTGTTCTTTTTGTCAAGTCAATCGTGCTCGCCAGCTTGGAGAGGGCATCGACTTCTATGTTTTTCGTTCTCAAAATTTGTTGGAGATATCGAGAATGGAAGCTAGGTAGTTCTCTTACCTTGTCGAAGTAGGTCAACATCGCAGGTTCTCAAGCCTCATACTCACCATTCACTCGGTTTACCACGAAGGAGTCACTACAAACCACAAGATGCTTGGCCTCGAACTCCTTCGCTAGTGCCAACCTGGCTATGTGTTTCTCGTACTCGACCTCATTGTTTGAAGCTCAGAATAAAAACTAGAGCGCGTATTCTAGGTTCACCTTGCTAGGTCCGTAGAGCATTAACCCAATTCCGCTTCCACTCTGATTGGATGAGCCGGCCACAAGGAGTATCAAGA
The DNA here is from genome assembly GCF_000365185.1 of Nelumbo nucifera. Next base: position 95,294 of record NW_010729458.1, on the reverse strand, counting down.
GATCCTCATCCCAACTCACAATTTCATGAGATGGAGCTGGCGTTGCACTGGTTGATGCCTCCGACGTGGTTGCGAGCTTAGTCACTTTAGGGGTCGGCGAGTCGATGGTACACTCGACAAGGAAGTCTACCAGAACCTATGCTTTGATCGCTGGTCGCAACTCATAACGGATGTCGTATTCATTGAGCTCTATTGCCCAATTCGCTAGTCTCCTTGAGACCTTAAGCTTTTGAAGGATTTGCCTCAGCGGTCAATCGGTCAGGACTACGATGGTATGGGCCTGGAAGTAGGGCCTTAGTTTTTGAGCTGCTAACACTAGCGCAAAGGCGAGCTTCTCTATGTCTAGGTACCGGGTCTCAGAAGCATGTAGGACTTTGCTCATGTAGTAGACAGGTCGTTGTGTCTTATGCACTTCTCATACTAGGACCGAGCTAACCACCTCATCACTTGCGGAGAGGTAAAGTTTGAGCTCGTCCCCGGTCTCGGGTTTGGTCAATAGGGGGCGAACTAAGGTATCTTTTCAGCTCGTCAAAGGCGAGCTGTTGTACAGAGGCGGAGTGGTTTGTCATTGAGTCAAGCTCCAAGGTGGTGACCTACTTTTTCTTCATGGCAAGCTGCTATGCCAGCTTCGAGGCGACCTACTTCTTCTAGGAGATTTACTTATCTTGTTTTTCTTGCTACTTGGTGGGTGTTGAATCCAACCAAAGATAAAAAGTCTTGCTCGAAGTGAATAATTTGTATATAGTGATGAGCAAGGTCGTCTCCATAGGGATTGGGTGGATTTATTTCCAAGTATACGAAGTAGGGGGTTGTTGAATTAAGGAAAATAAGATGAAATAAAAGAAAATAACAGAAAGCAAGGATCAAATCGATGGGAGATAGCTTTCGGTTGAAGGGACAAGTTCATCTTTGAATCTTATCATTGATCCTCGATGCAAGGATAAATTCATAT
>NW_010729458.1:14928-29594 GCF_000365185.1 Nelumbo nucifera | reverse complement strand
CCAAACCGACCCACTGGCTGTGAACATTCTAAACTAACACGAGTCTCATTAAGTGTCCAGTTTAAGGGTATTACACAGAAACATACCAAGGGAACCTAAATCAAATATGTATCTTTATTCATTTACAATAAACTCATAAAGTACATCATAGCTAAGGGCATACAAAACTGTCTAACACAAGTAGCAATTAGGTTAATATCTTTTTGGGTCAATTGTTCGTGACAGCCTTTGACCAATGCATTGACATGTTTTAACCTAAAGGGAATCAATGGAACAAGATTCAATAATTGCAGCTATCTCAATTATTGTTTTTTTGGTTTAATTGTTTTCACACCGTTTAATGCTATCACTAGTTAATATGGAGCGCTATTGTACCCAATCGATTAATGATAAGTGTTTGATCAAATGCTGGGTTTGGTCAGCTGATTTAGGAAAACACAAGGTTTATTATCACTATCCTAATAAATCTAAGGTTAAATGCTTGAATTGCAAGACTGTCGAAGTTTACCTATGATTGATGACCAATTGATTAATCCGAACCCTTGAATCAGAATTCAGTAAGACTAATTTCTCTTATTTGGTATTGCTATTGCTTTCTTGTTCTTTTAGAAGTTTTAAGTATTTAATTTTCCCACTCTATTATATTGCGCATTCGGCTAAGAARTTATTCCYTAGCTCCCTGTGGGATTCGACCTAGTACCACTATTACTACAAAAATTTTATTGTGGGACTAGCATTAATTTTGAGGGCTTCGACAACCCGTCATCGGTGTTATATTATAGTATCCTTAGACAATCTTATACAGTGACAGTTTGATAAGATCGAAGTGTCCAAGGATATCACGGATAGTTTGAGGATGATGTATGAAGAGCAGAACCGTTCTACTCAACAAAAGGTCCTAAAATTGTTTATAACCACTCAAATGACTGAGAACCAACACGTTCATGACCATTGTCTCAAGATGATGGGCTATATCAATGAACTGGAGGCTCTCGGTTCAGGGCTTGATGATGACACTAAAATTGATGCTATTCTTAACTCTTTGTCATCCTCCTTCAATCAGTTTATCATGAATTACAACATGAATAAGCTAAAAGTTAGCCTTTAGGAACTCAGTAATATGTTGCAGAGGGCTGAACAACTGATTAAGAAGGATAGGCCGATTACCATGCTTGTTGAAGGTGGCAAATTGGGCAAGAAAAAGATGAAGACAAAGAAGAAGCCTCAGAAGAAGGTTGGTAAGACCAAAAAGCAGAAGAAGGATAAGACATCAGATGCCTGCCACTTCTACAAGTAGACCGACCACTAGAAGAGGAATTGTCCTGAATATCTAGACCAAGAAGCAAGGTAGTTTTGAATCCTTTATCATAGAAATCAATTTGTTGGATACTTCTATGTCCTCATGTATTGAATTTGGGGCTTCTACTCATGCATGTCACACATTGCAGGGGTTCAAGACAGGGAGAAAGCTGAGTGACGGAGAAGTGACTCTTTACTTGGGGACTTTTGCAATTGTTGCAGCTATAGCCATAGGAACTATAGAATTGTATTTCATTGAAGGAATTATTTTACTTAAAGACTGCCTTTATGTACCTAATTTGAGAAGAAATTTGATTTCTATTTCAAAACTGTATATGGATGGTTATTCTATTCTGTTCAGTAATGTGATTAGGATTGAATGGAATAATGAAATTTCTCAGTTACGAAGAACTTGAGAATGGTCTCTATGTTCTCCATCCTTCTCCAGAAACAAACTTAACCGAAACTTCGTCGGATGTAATCCCTAAGAAAAGAACTCATGATATAGTTAATCCCATGTGCCTGTGGCATTACCAACTTGGCCACATTAATATAGATCGTATCACAAGGTTGGTACAGGATGATCCTTAGGATTTTCTAACTGTAGAAGATCTTCCAACCTGTGAACCATGCCTTCAGGGTAAGATGATGAAATGGCCATTTATAGGTAAGTCTGAAAGATCTACAGACACATTTGACCTGATACATACTGATGTATGTAATTCTATGAATGTTAGGACACATAATTAGCATGTTTATTTTATAACATTTATCGATGATTTTTCTCGGTATGGTTATGTGTACCTAATGAGACACAAATCTGAATCCTTTTTGAAAAGTTGAATGAATTTAGACAAGAGGTCAAGAAATAGTTGGGAAGACAAATTATGGCCCTTCGATCAGATCGAGGAGGCAAATATCTCTTCGACGAATTCAATGACAACTTAAAGGAAAATGAGATTGTATCACAACTAGCTCCTCCTGCTACACCACAATTAAATGGTGTATTGGAGAGGAGAAACCGGACTCTATTGAATCAGGTTCCAACCAAATTTGTTCCTAAGACTCCATATGAGCTATGGACCGGTAAGAAACCAAGTGTAACACACTTGAATATTTGGAGTTGTCCGACACATGTTAAAAGAATGAGTGCTTACAAATTGGAATCCAAGACTAACTGTAGCCTATTTGTAGGTTATCCCAAAAGCTCTATAGGTTATTTATTCTGTAACCCAAAGGATCAAAAGTTGTTTTGCAATCGAAATGCCTATTTCTTGGAAGAAGACTACATCCTGTATAATCATCGTCAGAAAATAGTTTTTGATGAGGAGAGCCCAGGGGTAGTGGGAGATGTCCCACAGGCTCTAGGAAATTACCAACCTAGAAGGTCTACCTAGGTATCTAGGCCTCCAGTTCGTTACAGCTATGATCAAGAAAGTACTTGATGGAAGCCATGAAAAGTGAGGAAGATCCCGTAACTTATACGGAAGCTATGTTGGACATAGATTCCTTGAAGTGGGTAGATGCCATGAAATCCGAGATGGAATCAATAGAGACCAACAAGGTCTAAACTCTTGTAGACCCACCCCCTGTGGTAAGATTGAGACATATAAAGCTTGTCTTGTGGCAAAAGAGTATACTCAGAAAGAGGGAATCGACTATGAGGAAACCTTTCCTCCAGTGGCCATGCTCAAGTCCATTAAGATCCTGTTAGCTATAGCAGCACACCATGATTATGAGATTTGGCAAATGGATGTCAAAACCGCATTCCTGAATGGAGATCTTATTGAATATATCTACATGCAGCAACCACAATGATTCATTGCTGCAGGTCAGGAACATATGGTGTGTAAAATTAACCGATCCATATATGGACTTAAGCAAGCTTCTAGGAGCTGTAACATCTAGTTTGACTCTACCGTTAAACAATTTGACTTTGAGCAGAATCTAGATGAGCCCTGTGTTTACAGGAAGACAGTGGGAGATAAGGTTATGTTCTTGGTTCTGTATGTAGATGACATCCTACTCATTAGAAATGATGTAGGAATGTTAAGTAAGGTGAAAGTGTGGCTTTCATAGCAATTCTCCATGAAAGATTTTAGAAAAGCCTCCTATATCTTGGGTCTTCGACTCTATAGAGATAAATCGAAGAGGATAATAGGATTATCCCAGTCTACTTACATAGACAAAATTGTCAAGAGATACAACATGGATAACTCCAAGATAGGGAATGTTGCTTTCAGGCACGAAGTCACTCTCTCCAAGGGCATGTTTTCCAAGATTCCCAAGAAGATTGAGGGCATGAGAGATGTTCCCTATGCCTCAGCCATAGGGAGCATCATGTATGCCATGTTGTGCACTCCGCCTGACATTGCTCAGGCAGTGAGTGTGGTGAGTAGATATCAACCAAACCCAGGACAAGAGCATTAGACAGTTGTGAAAAACATACTGAAATACCTTCAAAGGATAAAAGAGTTTTGTCTAGTATTTGATGGTAGTTCATTACAGATCCTAGAGTATATAGATGCCGACTTCTAGTTAGAACCAAATGATAGAAAGTCTACATTTGGTTACATCTTTACGATGGGATCTTGTGTAGTAAGAAAAATAGTCCACGACCTAAGCCAAGCACATTGCTGTAAGTGAGGTTGCCTAATGAATGAAGTTGTTCATTATAGAATTAGGAATTCAGCACATCACTCATTCCACTATTTTGTGACAACACTAGATCTACGGGAGATTGTTGTCAGAAGGTAGCATCAGGGGAGAATGTGGCAAATCCATTGACTAAGCCACTCACACAGAAAGTGTTTGAGAAACACGTGAAAATTATGAGACTCTGGCTTGTACCCAATTGGACCTAAGTAAAAGTGGGAGTTGTTAGAGAGTATATGCCCTTAGCTCTAATAAGATTGATGTACTTTTTGACATTTATTGTAAATGAATAAAGTGCATAATTGATTCATGTTATTATGTTGTGTTTCTGTGTAATACCCTTAAACTGGATACATATGAGACTCATGCTAGTTTAGAATCTCCACAGCCATTGGATAGATTTGGGGAATTTTATCCTACCAAGGCTGACACTAATGTGCTGCCAAGTCAGTTGGGGTGGCTTATCTCAACTGCTAGAGTGAGATCTAAAGCACATGTAGTATGGGTTTGCTTGAAACCCTGAACTGAACCATTTTCCAATTATGCCTTGGACCTTGGAAACAGATGGGCAAAATTGGAAAGTTACACCTAAACCCTAGACTCGATTATGGTACTTTACTAGGTGTTGGATTAGGTTGTCTTTGATATGCCAATTAGTGAGATCCTTAGCGGGGTCAAAACCTAGGTATGTTGGGAAAATCTGAGAATTCACTTGAGTGGGTGATCATAGTGACAGAATCAGCCCTTTTGTTAGACAAAGTGAATGATCGGGAAATGCACTCTCTTTGATAGAAACCTAAACTACCGGCAGTTGATTTCAAACTTGTTGAGATTTGTTTTGCAAAATATATTTATATAGAGATATGCATATATATATTATGGTTTCACAAAATGTTTGCAAAAAGGTTTTAATTCCCGGGATCCATGTGAGCAGAGAGTGCAACACTATACCTTGTAGCCGAGGGAGAGGTCCTCTCTTGTCAGGCAGTGTTTGATCATTATGGGATGAGAGGTTTATTGTAAGACCATTAAGGGTTATACCTGCTGGGCTAATCTCACATAAGTCCATAGTCCTTGGGCTTTCATAAGGTGCCTGAACCCAATGACCATTTAGTGTAAATGTTGGGCCTGTCAAGAGCCCATACTGATGGGCTTAGGGGTTCACTGTCTTTAGCATTGAATTTGGCCAGGCCTTTTAACAGAGGCTAGGCTGAACCCATATGGCTTATGTGGAGATCAATGATGGGGTCCCACACCATACAAAGAGAGCTAAGCTAGCCAGCATTCAAAAGGAAGTGAACCTGAAAGCTTAATGGGCCTAAGGCCCAATTTCGAATTGGGCTAATTAGATTAGTTAAGAGATGGGCGAATTTGGATAAGATATGTCTTATCCACTTAGGAGTTCTGATCTAAATAAAGATTTGCATCAAAGAATCCTCTCTTGATATGATTAGGAAGCTAATCCAAGAAGGATTACAAATAGAGGGAGAAATCCTTCTTTTAAACACTTTTGCAAATCTTAGATCTTCTCTCTGTTCTTGCTGCCCTACCCTATTCAATCTCTAGTTCTTGGTGTGATCAAGATTGGATCTTGATATTATTTCTTTCTAAAAGAAACAATCTTGAAGTTGGGTTCACATCCCTGTGTGATTCTTGCTGAAGAATTGGGGTTCTTGCTGAAGAATCTCTTTATTGATCCTGCTTCACACTAAGCTATGTCATCTTCAGTGGAGGAAGGACTTGGTGAAACTCTTTGGGCGTGAACACCTGTGTTGGGAACTACTCTTGATTTCGTATCAGGTATATCTCTTCCTTAATCTTGGTTTCAAATTTGGTCCGGTTTGTTTCAAGAACAAACCTTGAAAAATGCAGTTTTTCTAAATCAGAGAATATGATTCTCAGAAGGGAGAGAAATTTTTTGAAATTTCATCCAGCCACCCTGCATGGTTCGGCCATCCATATGATGGATCTCCCTTCCCTTCAAGAGAATCCTTGAATTTCCTTGCCCCGTCCCCAATATTGGGCAGGTTCAAGTAGATGTGTAAATTGGGTCATGTTGGGTCAACACGACACGACCGGCATGTGGCCCGCACAAAGTGCAGGTCGTGTCGTGCTGGCCCACGAGGCGTCCTGGGCCATGCCTTCCTCATTTAGGATAATTTGAGGGGTCAGTTCGGCATGGCCCACGGTTCGAGCCTGCACGGGCCTGTGCCATGCCTTGGGTCAGGCTGGTCCATGGGCCAGGCCTTGGGCTAGGCCATGCCACACACCAAGCCAAGCTCAAGGCAAGGCACCCACTCCCCATCCAAGGTTTTTAAAATTGAACCAAATAGGGAATCATTCTAGGGTCGAACGGTCCGACTGTTCAATCTGAATGAATGACTCGCTCTAACAAAAAATAAATAAAAAATTAGAAAAGCAAAAAGTGGTTTTGAGGTAAAACAATGTATGGTTCCCAATTTTTCCAGTCTAACCACCTGGTTTGATCTAGTTTTGAAAACACCGTCCCCATCAACCCAATATTCAATTTGATGATAAAAATGATCTAAAGGATATATTGAGTATCAATCACATGGAAAATTTCTAAAAGTACACTAAATTGTCTTTAACATTCAAAAATTTAATTTTAAGAAAATTTTGAAAAATTTATTGTACTTATGCAATTTTTAAAATTTATTCAAATTTATTTAAATTTTTATTAAATAATTTATTTTCTTATTAAATGGTTTACTTACAGAATTATACTAATTTATATTATAATTTCTAATATAAACTAACCAATAATTTCCTTTTCCCACTATTATACTAATTTATCTTAATAATTTATGTAATTATTTGTTCAAATTATAGTTTTCCATTTCCCATAGTCATTTATCTTTAATAATTTTCAATAATTTGCAATGAAAATTACATAATTTTTCAATGGTTTTCCAAAATATATCAATTGTAATAAATTTTCCTGAATTTTCCAAAATATTCTAATAATTTTCAAAAATTATTTAATTCATTTTAAATAAACTTTCAAATACTTTATATCTTTTAATTTCAACAATGTTATTTTACGAAAATTCAGTTTTTTGAAAATTTTTGAAAAATTTATTACATTTGTGTAAATATGGGGATTTATTGAATTTTTTAAATTGTTATTAAATATATATTTTTATTTTGTAGTTTACTAGTATTTTAGATTGACTTTGGTTTAATAAATATATATTAATACTTTATATTTTAAATTTAATTTTTTAATATGGGAATGTAGGAAATTCCCATATTTCCTAGTCTAAAATATTTTATATCATAGATTTAATTTTTGTAATTTATTTTTTAATAATATCATTATAATTTATGAAATTTAAAGTTAATTTTTAAGTTTAAATCTTTTGAACAAACAAACTAAACCGAAAATAGACCCAAACCGATACAACCCGAGTTGGTGGGTTTTCACTAATGGTCAATCAGTTTTGAGTGACAAACTACAGACTTGACCAGATCGGTTTGGTTGGTGAAATAGCTTGCAACTAAACTGAACCAATCATTGAACACTCCTAATTTCAACTAAATTTATAGATTAATCTCTAATAAATAACAATAGTTAATCTACAATAATTATAGAAAATTTATAGCAAACGTACACAATCATTAAAAATAAGTTTATAATGAAAATATAATAGATATACAATAAAAATACAATAATTACAAAAATTTAATAAATATTTAAGATATATTAAATTAGTCAATAAATAGTGTAATCTCAAATAATAGATTAATCTCTAATAAGTATTTATCTATAAATTATAAAAAATATATAATTACTAAAAATAAATTTATAACAAAAATACAATAAATAATAGTTGTTTAATCTCCAATAATTATTGATAATATTCTATTAAATAACAAAATAAAAATAGATTTATAAATAATTATTGAAAGCATATGTATAAAAAACAATAAATAATTACTGAAAATAAAATAAATATTAATTATAGTATATATAAATATATAATGAATATACACTATTAATGTAAAATGATTACTAATAAATATAATTTTGTTGATAGTTATTTCCTATAATTATTAATTGATACAAGTGAAATTACTTATTTACAATATTATTTAGTTATTGAAATAACATTGTTATTTAATTTTGTAAAATATTAAATTATTATTAATTTGAATATTATGAATTCTATTATAATTATTTTTCTACTTTTAAGAAATTTTTATTTTAAATTTATTACCTCATTTCGTTATTTTAACTATTTAAAATTATGTCATGTTAAATATTTTGTTATTTAAATATTTAAATAATTTGTAAAATATTTAAAAATTTTCATTATTTGAATTTTATTTATTTTAATGTTATTACGTAATATTAAATACTATTTTATATTATTTAGATATTTTTAATGTTTTTTATTTAAGATTTTTAGTTATTGAAATTTTTAAATAATGTTCTATTTTTTAATGTTAAATTTTTATTATTTGAAAAACATTTAAATTAAATAATTCATAAAATTATAGTTTATATTGTTACTACATAATTTCATGATGAAGTTTGTAAAAATATTGAATTATTAATAATATGAATATTATTAAATCTATTAATATTTTATGTTTTGAATAAATATTTTAAATTTAGTATATAATTTCATTATAACTTTCTTTAGATAGATATAGATAAAAAGTAGAGGAGATGATAAATAGGAATTAGAGATAGTTTAGGAGAGAATTTCTCTACTAAATTAGAGATAATTTAAGAGATAAATAGGAGTTAGAGATAATTTAGGAGATAAATAGGAATTAGAGACAATTTTGGAGGAAGTGGGGGAAAGTGGTGCCACTTGGCTAAACATTAGAAAAGCAAATCCCTTTAGAAATAGTTAAGCTTATGCGATTTCTAGGGGTGCAAGTCGGGTTGGCCCGAGTAAACAGTTTACACTGTTTCGGGCTAGGGTTTCAGGTTGGGCCTATTGAAAATTTAACAAAATCCCAACCCTAACCCGAAAAAGTTGCACCCCTAGTGAATTACTTATTGGTTTAATGGGTAATTATGTGAAATTAAAAAAATAAAAATTTCAAAAAAAATAGAAAATTAGGAAAGGGGTTTGAATCAAGGAGAGGTATGGTGACGTGGACAGACCATACCTCTAAAAAGCAAGTTTTTCCAAATTTCAAACCTTGCAATCAAACTTCATCATATGTAAAACTAGTTGGGCCTCGTATGATGCACAAGTGTTGTGAGGAAATCAAAAGAAAAAACAAAAGAAATTGTAGCATGAACTTTCTGACAATATCACTTGGGAAAAGCTGAACCCTATCCATCTTAGCATTATGATTGGGTTATGTATTGTCTAATAAATTAAAAAATCAAAATTCTAGAAGGGATTAGGGAGAGGGAGTCACTTTTTTATTTACTTGAATTTAAAAAAATATATTTTTTTGATTTTAATTAATTATATTTTTATTAATTTGTATCGATTTTAACTAATAAACTAATTCTTCCTAGGTCTATTAAAAATTTTTGCTATTTTTATATGTTATTTTTCATTAATAATTTAAATTTAAATGTTTGATAAAGTTTGTAAAGTTAATTTTGCTAAATTTATAATATGTTAATAAAACCAAGTTATTTAATTTTTTAATTAACAAGTTACTTAATAAGTTATTTTCAATTAAGAAAATTATTTTTTAGTGAAAGCTTTCCTTATTTACTCTTTTTGTTCTTAAAATTGCACGACCATGTTAAACTGATCAAACAAAATCTGTCCAGTATCTAGTAATTTAAGCTAGTGTGCGGATGATTTTTGGGCATTCAAATTACTCAATAATGCTCTTTTTTATGAAAATTGCTTATCTAGGTTTAACTGAGCAAATCAAATTGGTTTATTTCGGTATGAATTAGTAATTGAAGCTAGTGGGTTGGACGATTTTCGGGTATTCAAATAATTCGACCCATGAACTTTATCTTCTTGATGCATAGTAATTTTTTGGCCCTAATTCTTCTTTTTTTGCTGTTTTCTTTTCCTCTTAGGAAATTGGCAAAGTTGGGGAAATGGCTGGATTCATTTGATCTACCAATCAATGCTTGAAAATATTAAGTTTGTTGCAATAAATCTATAATACAAAGGTGACATTATGTTCATAGAAAATATTTTTAGAAAATTAACAGTGAAATTTTCACATAATTTATACAAAAGAAATTTAGTGAATTTTTAATAAAAACTTTCCAATGAAAACATGTTAATTAATAGTGTTTCTAATATTTATTTATAAGATATTCTATAAAAATTTATACAACAGACTTGGCAGACCAAACTAGAGCAATCAAGACCCATTCCAATTGATAGTTAAATAAATTGGGGAAATCACTTTTATGTGTTCTGTAATAATCCAATTCATTAGAGTCATCTTCTTGACCCATGTTCTTGTTACAATGTTCACTTGGACACAGTGACGTTTCAACATCAATGCAAATAGTGATCTGTGGGCCCCCAAAACGTCCCATAGATAGAGAAATTTTGTAATTAAAATATTAAATTATTATTTATAATTATAATGAGATTTTTAATTAATTATCGAATTTCAGGGTTAATTCCATATTAGTACCCTGTACTTTGGGGTTAGTCTCACTTGTTCGAACATTAAAACGTGTTACTATAGTACTTGAACTCCCGAAAAATATCAATTTAGTACCAACCATTAGTACTACATCATTTATCTAATGCATATGATGTCACATGTGATTTATAACATTTCAAAATTTCAAAATTACCCTTTTAATATTCATTGTCTTCTTCCTTGAGACTAAACTAGAGCATCGATCAACAAAGTCCCAAATATTTTTCCCATGGATTTTAATGTGTTTTTCTTTTTATCTCTTGTCATTGCCAAATAAATAAACTTATTACAAAATAAAAAAAAAATATTCATTAATCACAAGGGCTAATTACAAGACTAGCTTTGCTATTGCTAAGTCAACCTAGACCATTTTACTGCTATATGAGATAGCATAAACAATGGCAAAGTTGCAATCCTTGTTTGTTATACTGTCATTGTTTTGCCACCGTTTATGTTAAACTCAACCTCGTTTCATGTTGTGGTTCATCCTAGCAATGCGGAGCTAGAGCAATTTGGGGCCTTATTGAGCCAATGTAGTCTTAGCAATATAAATCTCATTGCCTTTGTTTTTTTAGCTTTTAGCATCACTTTCGTTGTTGTCTATGAGGCATGAGCTTCATTAGTGGTAGAAGAAACAAGAAGAGAAATGTAAGAAATGCTTGTATGGGATTATAAATATGGTTGAATTCGAGCTGAGTCGAGCCAAGCCGAATATTTGGTTATTCACGCTAGGCTCGCCAATAAACTATGAGTCTCAAGTTAAGCTTGAATGTGGCTCGAATCAAAAGTTTGTAAGTTCGAGCACGGCTCGGCTCGGCTCGAGCTCTAATGTGTGAGCCAAACACTTTATAAAAATAAAAAAGTATACATATAATAAATTATTTTTTATTTGACTTATAAAAAATTAAGAATTATAAAAACTAGTTATTATTATATATATAAAAAATAAAAATATTATATATATTTATATTTTTTATTATATATTATTTTTATATGTATAATATATACATGTATATATGTATATAGATATGTATATATACATATATATATATTATATATGTATGTATGTATGTATGTAAAAGCTTGATTGGTTTCACAAGCCTCACAGTTAAGCTTTATTGGGCTTGAGATCAATTCGAAGGTCAGATTAGACTGAGCCGAATCGAGGTTTTCACGTGTCGAGCTCGTTTAACTTGTGAAAAGCTCAACTCATGGCCACCCCTAATTGTAAAGAGATAAGTGGCAACAACATCAAGAGGGGCTTTGTATAGAGAAGAAAGAAAAGAGTTAGGATAAGGTGAGTTCAATATGGTAAGTTGATAATGAATATTAGATGACACCCAAAAAGCATTTTCATCCTTTCACATGTCACTTGACGTTATTTAACGATTTTGGACCAAACGAACAATTTTCAGGAGTTCAGGTACTGTAATGGCACGTTTTGAAGTTTGACTACTAAAGTGAGAGTAGTCTCAAAGTACAAGATCCGTACTAATATGGAATTTACCCTAAATTTTATTACTTTACTTTTATTATTTGTCTTATTATGTTATGTATTTTTCTTTTATGTTAGATATTTTTACTCATACTACATCTATATTTAAATTTTAACATAAAAATTAATATTTTAATACATTGATGAAAATTTAAATGCATGTATATGGAAGGTGGAGGGAGATAGAGAGAGATAGGGAAGGGAAATAGACGTTAGAATTAGATGGATTATTAGGCATATGAGATAGATTAATAGGTATTTTAGGAGAAACTTTGAGGTGGGGAGATAATTTAGGAGAATTTTTAGGAGGGGAAATGGTTTAGGTGATTGGGAATGTGTGTGTGTGTGTGTGAAAGAGAGAGAAAGAGAGAGAGGGGGGGGGGGAGAGTAATTGGAATGGATCTCTGGTGAAGGGGAGAGAAGTGCCACATGGCTACATGGGAGGGCAAGTTAAGGAGAGAAAGGGGGGAATGGAGGAATGAGAGGAAGGGTGATGTGGATAACCTTGCTTTATGTATAGTTTAATTTCAGTTAAATTGATTTATAACATTCACCCATACAAAATGTATTCTTTTCAAATTATGTTAGGTTGGATCAAATTGGACTTGATTTAAGTTAATTGGATTGAAATGCCACTTGTTGGACTTGGTTATCTATTTTTCCTTATTGGATCCTTATATTGGTTATAGTTTTTTTTTTTTTTTTTTTCAGTAAGATATGTTTAGCACTTGGCATTAGAGGAGTTCACATCTCTGCCCCACAGGGAACCGCTCCACAACACCCCACAGCACATCTCTGCCGTGTATTGGGAACATCTCTTGATGATAGTACCAGCCCTGATGATGTCATCATCGGGAGATGTTCCCAATACATGGCGGAGATGTGCTGTGAGGCGTTGTGGGGCGGAGATGTGATCTCTCATTAGGGCTCTCAATCTTCATATGATTGGGTTGGTCTAATGGTTTGGGTTGAGTTCAGTAACATTCCAGACCCAAGCTCCGTCATTGCGTCTCTCTTGAATCCCCGATCTAGAGTAGAGAGTTTGCTCAGTCCCCGATTGTTGTGCAGTCTGCAATTGACTACGTATGCCTCCTAACGCGATTGTTGGTACTGCTGGCTGGACCTATACTATTGGGAATCTGGTGTAGCAACTGTTCTTGTTGTTCTCTCTGCGCATCACCACGACTAGTTGAAGCTTGCCAATTCGATATTTTCTATCACAATTTGGTACACTAACTACATCCTCGAACACACTGTTCGAAAAAGTCTTTCTTGGTAGCGTGTTTGTCGAATACTGTATGGATCAACTTCTGAAACTGTATAACATAGGTTAGGACTTAGGAGGGCCTCCTTTGAGTGTTGTTCAATGTTGCAAAGGTTAGTTGCTCTAGGGTGAACCACTTGGCTAGGAATTTGTTGGCAAGCTCCCCCCATGAATCCAAGATTCTAGGAGTTAGATTGACAAATTAGGAGTCATCAGGAAAGGAAAAAACTTTTTTTGGATTCCACCCAATCAAGGCAATATGAAAATTAACGTCGATGATGGTTTTTTGGAGTCATCAGGATAGGCCTCTTTTGGGTTTGTAATTCGAGATCACTTGGAGTGCTGCTGGGGAGCGGGTTTTGGACCTCTTAAAGCATCATCACCTCTGATAACTGAAGCCAAAACTCTTCTAGAAGCGGTCACCTTTGCTGATCAACTTAACAAGTCAGACGTATGCTTTGAGACTGATTGTGACTACTTAGTAAAAGTTTTGAATGATGTTGATGATTGTGAAGACCCAGACATCCTTTTTTGTTGCAAGAACATTCAAGAGATTACAAAAAGAAGGAACTTCAGTATCCAGTTTTGCCCGAGGGAAGCAAATAGTGCAGCTCAAACTGCGGCTAAATTTGGTTTCTATTCAAGTTTCATATCTAGAAATGCTAGTCCTCTGTGTCCCTCAGCTGTAGTTAATTTGGACCTAGCTTTCTGTTCTCGTCTTGCTTAAATTAGTAGGTAGTGTCTTTGTTGTGTTTTCTGTTTTTTGTAGTTTGCTAGTCTTTGTTATTGTTGGGAGTGTCTTTGTTCCTTTTTTTATGCCTGTCTATGATTTTTCTCGTTTCTGGTTATTGAAATCCAGTTGTTTTCACCAAAAAAAAGGACAAATTAGGAGTAAGATGATCTAATAAGTGATTTGCAGAACTCTTGTACCTTGAGATCCCTATCGAGTGCATCTTCAAACTTGCTGTTCCTAGGGACTGCCTTTTCGTCCATCATACAAAGGCCATTACTGGGGTGGCATGTACTTGATTGAGTAAGGCTTGTGAAGGATTTGGTTTAGGTACGACTTTTGGAAGAGGTAGAGGCTCGGCTCTTGTTTTGGTTGGCCTCTATCAGGCTCTGTACATACTTGCACAGTTTCTCCCGAGTTCTCGTGCAACAACTATTAGACAATTATATGCCCTTAGCTTTAATCAGTTTGATGTACTTATGACATTTATTGTAAATAAATAAAGTACATATTTGATTCATGTTCTTGTGGTGTGTTTCTGTGTAATACCCTTAAACTGGACACTTAATGAGACTCGTGTTAGTTTAGAATGTTCACAGCCGTTG
>NW_010729457.1:140849-153305 GCF_000365185.1 Nelumbo nucifera | reverse complement strand
TCAGTTTAATTTGATTCAATTTAGTGGGTTAAGCCTTTAAGGGGAAAAGTACTTCGTAGCTCACTGCAGAATTTTGAATTATAACCCCCATAATCTACTAGTAGCCTCCCCCCCCCCCCCCTAAACCACATCCTGCCCATGGATTTAACATCAATTCACGATCAGGATTTATTCATTTGATGTAATAGAATGTTTTAGGATTTTATTTCTTATGATGGTGTAATGATGTTTTAGGATTCGTTAGAAGGCCAAACCACCATCCACATCCCGATTGTAACATTCAAATTTCATCCAATTACATAAATACGTAATCTGAATCCAAGATAATCAGATTGGATGTTGAATTGAACCTCAGATTTTCGGGAATCATTAACAGGCTTACCTGACGAACCTCTTCATTGATTAGAGGAAAGGATTTTTTTGACCTCTCTGTTTTCATCATCGAACAATCAATTAAATGATTAAATGACGCCTTTTTTTGTTTTCTCCCTATTTTTTCATGTATTTTTTTCCATTTCCCCTCTATTTCGATTGCCTCTGTTAACATAATAAGTTGTATTGGATTGGGAAATGCTTTCAAGTTCAYTATATTGATTTGTTTTAGGGGTGTTTTCTCTCGATGATCATCAGGCTAGTCCAATAATGTTACACCCAACCAACGAATCAATTTGAATCTGACAAATCGGACGGATGTTCAATTCAAATCCGAATATAAACGAAACAAGATCAACCTATATCCAAACACTAGTCGCTAGATATGCAAATAACAGTCCCCCATTGACAAGTAGATTGAGATGAGCCAAAAGGCCAAATATTATCATGCAAACATGAAGTGAAGAAATAAATTCTAAAACCCTAGTTCTCTCCTTTAAATCCCTCTTTGTACAGTGTATATCTTATCCATTGCCCCTACTTCACAATAAGAAGGAGGAGATAGAAATTGTGTCTCTTTATCCTATGCACYTTTCTCCTCAAAATAAAGAAAACAATATAAATTATAAAAAAAACAAAGAAATACACAAAAGCATTTACAAAAAAATAGAAAATCATAAAAATTTCTATATATATATATACTAGAAAATGAGAATGTTGCAATTGGTTTGGTCAAAACACCCTGATTTTACTTTCCAACTTTACCCTCAACTTTTTATTTTTTTCCATTATATATTCACTACAAAATAATTATGAAAAACATAAAATGAAGAAAATAATATAATATTATAATATATATATATATACTAAAAAATGAGTGTTGCAATTGGTTTGTTCTAGGCACCCTGATTTTACTTTCCAACTTTACCCTCAACTTTCTATTTTTTTCCGTTATATATATTGTCACTAGAAAATAATTATGAAAAACATAAAATGAAGAAAACAATATAAATTACAAAAAACAATGAAATACATTAAAAATTTACAAAAAAAAAATGTAGAAAATCATAGAAACTTATATATCATACTGGAAAATGAGAATGGTGCAATTGGTTTGGTCAAAATACTTTAATTTTAATTTCCAACTTTACCCTCAACTTTATATTTTTCCCATTATATATATATATGTTATTGAAAAAATAATTATGAAAAAAAAACATAAAACAAAGAAAATAATATAAATTATAAAAAGCAAAGAAACACATAGAAAATTTACAAAAGAAAAAGAAAATCATAAAAATTGAAGAAAATAACATAAATTACAAATCTATACCCGATATATAACATAGTCAAACATCACCATCAATATCAAATACCCCGTGCATCGCACGAGCCATTCCACTAGTTTTATTAAAAGAAAGGAGGATAGTATACAAGAAGCACACAAGAAGAAAAGAAAAGAAAAAACATGCCACACAAACTGCTCCCAGCCCAAACACCCAAAGCTATCCCAACAACTGTCACAAAAAACAAGCCTACAACTAAAAAAACAAACAGAGAAGTACGGATTTTCCTAATGCAGATTTCTGATTTACACTGCAAAGCTATAAACATTTAGAAGGACAACAACCCACATTCTATACACCAATGCCCACTAGTAAATTGGCATCAATTCCAAGTTGGCACCTATCCCGACAGTGTTTTGAGCCTACAAATTCTAACCCTGGTCTGATTGGTCATTCTCCCAAAACCAATCCACCTAAGCACAAGGCTTCAGCCACCCTAACTACGTCAACCAAAAAACAAGCCCGCAAAACAAGAACACATCCAAGAAATCAGCTTCTTTAACGGGTTATGTTGCTTTTGCCTCTACCTCTTTTACCCCTCCCTCTAATGCTACATGTCCCTCGAGAAGAAGGGCCAATGACCGGCAAATTATAACAATCCACCAACCACTTAAAACCTTTTACTTCCAGATGGAAACAATGAAGGATCCAAAGAATAACCTGACCCTAATCTTTCTAACTCCACTTTGTGTCCGTCTCGAAACAAAGATCAATTTGAGAGGTGGGTATTCAACTCGTAAGAAAACTTATAAAACCATTCCTAGACAAGAGGCTCTTGATGATGACACCCCAAAAAATTTCCCAAAGTGCTTTGTTCTCCTATTTCGATACTCATGCACATTGCAGCCTCCCTCTTCTTGCAAATCTGACGAAGGCTCACTCAGGTGGTTCCCAACAACACTAGTCTCCTAGACTCTCCCCCACAGCCAGAGAGAATGTTGGGCTTTCCTACCTAATTGGCAAAACATTAAATACGAGCTTCATTAAAGGTAAGGATTAAAGTATCTGTATCAGGTATCGTATCAGACCACTTAGATACGATGCAGATACAATTTGAAAACATATGGATACAAACGAAAAAAATATGGATACGTCAAAAAATGCATATAAATTCCATAAATATATTAGTAACATTATTTTTAAGATCAAAATAGCCATAATTAATATTATCATAGAAAATGTATATTCTAAAGGTATATGTGAAGAAATATACTACAATTAATATAATGGGATGCGTATCAATCATAAAATTTTATTAATAGTGTATCAATCAAAAATCCTAGAACATATGCAACTATTATATGTGAATTACTATATTGATTATTTTATAACGCAATATGCACAAGAATCGCAAATTTTTTTTTGATAATGTATCAATCAAGAATCCTGTAACATATTATATTATTTTTTTACAAATTAATACATGCACAAATCTTTTATTATGTTATTTTCTACTAAATTTCAAGGCACAAAACATATGCAACTATTATATGTGCATTATTATATCGATTATTTTCTATTTTATTATTTTTTATTTTTAATATTAACCAAAATTCAAGTAAAAATTAATTCTCAAATTTTTATGTAACAGTATTTTTATTTTTTAAACAATAAACACGCTATTATAAAATGTAACTAAAATATAAATTAAAAATTTATAAAAATATATCAAATATATTAAATTTTTTAAGATACACATCATATGCAAATTCATAATTTTTAAATACTAAAATAATTTTTCCATTATTAATATTTTTATTGTCATGAATTTTGAGATAAAAAATCATTTTTTGATATAAATGTAGATTAATGGATTTGAAAAATTCAATTTATATTATAATCTCGAGGTTTTAGTAAAGAGTATTTTTATTTTTATAAATAATACATATACATTAATTTAGTTCAAATTGAAATATTAATTAACAATTTATAAATTTTAAGATACATATCATGCTCAAATTTATAAATACTAAGTACTAAAGCAATTATTCTATTATTAATATCTTTATTTGTATAAATTTCTTGAGATTAAAAAAATTGATATAAATGTGGATTTATGAAATTATTTATTCTATTAGTTTATAAAATATTATTTTTGAATATCATGCTTTTATTTTGTTGAAATTATTAAACACAACTGTAATTTCACCACATTGCATGTGAAGACCAGAATAGAAAAATGTTATTTTATTTCATTAAATTTCATAAGATGAAAAGTGGCCTAATGGATCAAGCATATGGATAAAGCTTTAATGTTGGGTGATTTGTGTTCAAATTCTTGTAGTTGAATTTTTTACAAATAAGCGTGCATGTGGAAAACATGCTGATTTGTATCAGCCTGTATTTTATTGCTCTGAGCGCGATTCAAGGAATATAGGTTAAGTCGTATCATATCCCGTATCCCCTCTAGAGTATCCCATATCATATTTAAACCCTTGATTAAAGGTGGTTGAAAGTCGTTGACAATTAAGGTTCCCTCCACTTCCACGTGGAGGAACCATAAGGCTATGTTTGGTTTGAAGGAAAAAGTAGTTTGTAGTTTATCATCACAAAGTCATGAAAGAAGATCACACTTTTTTAGAAAGTAACCTCAGAAACAAACACTTTATTCCATTAACTGAATTCTAAAATTTAAATAGCGCCTACTCTAATTATAGAATATAGACTAAAGCTTAAGGTCTCAAATCTCTCTTTACATGCTCTGAATTCAATTAGGAAACTAACCCAAAACAGCTTCTAATTGCTTCAGAATTAAGACAACACAATATGTTACCGGTTGAAGTGAACAATGTTAACAAGATTCCTTTGGGAGTCCTAACTTTTCTTTGCAAGAGAGATGTACAAGTAGAGTATCATAATCGAGGGTTAGGATTGATCTTTCTTTAGGGCATTAGGATTTAAGAAGGCTTACGAACAAAGGGTAGGAGAGTGGTGAACAGGAAGATGAAGGATTGGTTAATTAAGAAGATGATTCAGCACAATCACCATTAGGATTCAGATAAATTTATTTTTAAACTAATMTATATCGTTATTGTTGTAGGCGCTAAGTCTGAGATGATGACCAATATCAGAGCACAACATAGGCTCAATCACCCTTTGGGCCAGAAATCATATGTAGCACACCTCCATCAACTTAAAACTATTGTAGGAAAAGATGGAGAACTTCATGACTGAGCAGGCACAACTTGGCATACCATTTGAGCCCATTGGTGCTCATGATGTGATTAGCGAGGTCTTAGGAAAGGAGCATCCATCACAAGTAGACCTGTTCATGGGCCAGGTAGTCCGATGGCCCGGCCCGCACTCTGGTCGGGCCTGGTCATGTAATTAGGCCCGCGGGCCTGACCTCGGGCCAAACACGGTAAGTCTGACTGTGTATCGGGCCGGGCTTGGGATTTGTCAAAAAAGCCCGGCCTGAGCCTGGCCCAAATCCGATAAACTATTAGGAGTTTGATTCATTTTTCATTTGCTCACATCATTTAGTGTGAAAATAATTTTATATTTCTTTGTGTTTTGTAACAGATGCAACAGCCTAGAAGAAAGCCATCTCAAGTGTCTACAAGAGAGGGGGGAATGGGAAGGGCAAGGGAAAAACCCTCTTTTGATGAGTGTTCTATTTTCCTTTTTTGTAATCTTTTAATTTCATTTGGACTAAAATGTGAACAGTTAAAATATATATTACCTTTTATTT
Source organism: Nelumbo nucifera (assembly GCF_000365185.1). Next base: position 147,896 of record NW_010729457.1, on the reverse strand, counting down.
AATACTATATTTCAATTTTTAATGATATTAATGATCTTTTATTTTGAATAGTTATTACATGTGATTTAATGAATGGATATAAGATTTTCATTCAAAATGAATGTATATAATTGATTTAAAAACTAAGTTACTATAAGCTCCATACTGGTGGAGGTGTTTCCACATTTAAATAGGTTTTTGTGACGTTTCAAAAAATGTCACTAAAATAAACAAATAAATGTCACTTTTAGTGATGTCTGCGAAACGAATGTCACAAAAATAACAAGTAAATATCACCAAAACTATACATGGATAAATCTTGAAATCTTTTAGTGACGTTTGCAAAAATGTCACAATAATTAAAATAAACGTCATGAAAACTTTTGCCAACACTACATTTGGTGACAAGTGAGCAAATTAAAAGTCACGAAAACATTTTCTTGATGTTTATCTAACATCTATATATATATATATATATATATATATATATATATATATTTTGTAATGACTTAAGCAGTTTCTCATAAGCATACATCTCTAATCAAGGGTAGAGCCAAGTATATTGGTTGGGAGGGGGGGGGTCCTTATTGGCCCCCCACACTTTTTGTTAAATCAATATTTATATATAGTTACCAAGTACAGGTAAGGTAAAAAAAGGTCAAAAATTTTAAAGTATCCCTCCAACTCACAAAATTAAAAATCAATAAAGATCATTGGGTGACAAGGAGGGGCATGTTTTTGAGCCCATGTGTGGGTGAATCATCGTTGAGGAATGACAGTTGGTCTTGGAGATGAAACTCATCAATCAGATCACTACCACCGCCATAGAAAGGAGAAGCCAAAGTAGTAGTTAACAAAGATGATGTGGGCAGACGAGACCCCATGACCATGTTGTTGATGCCATTTATTCTCGCTGAGTAGGAGGCAAATGAATTGGAACTAGGACTTACAAGGTCATCATGGTTGGGGTCATTGGGGATATATGAGAAGGTGGAAGCAGTCCAAGACAACGATAGTGATGGTGATGATTGCATGAAGAGGGAATGAACAAGGTTGAGGCCATTGCCATGCATTTGCAAAGAAGGATCCTGTCTAAAATTGGAAGAGTTGGAGTTGCTGGAAAGGAATGGGGATGAAGTCAAAGGCATGGATTGTGTTGAGGCCTTGAGGGTATTTTAATAAATATAAGGGCAAAATAGGCATTTAAAAACTAACAACATTAAGTTGACTTTTCTATCTAAAACGGTAGGTAGCTGCATATTTTCTAAAAAGTATGGGGAGGTTTTTATTAAAATGAAACTATTGGAGAGGTTTTCATGATGTCAGAAAACTTAAGGGAGATTTTTTTATTTTACCCAATAATATTTTGCGTGGACTTGGTATGCTCTCAAAGTCAAGCTCAAAAATGATAGTTTTACCAAGATGAGATGTGGGGCTTACATATTCTAATAGTTTAATAAAATAAATTATTAAAAGTAGGACAAGAGACAATCTCAGTTTTCCTAACCAAAGAAATTTCGCATTCTTCTGGTTTCTTTGGTAGATTATTTATTGAAAATTAACCAAATGCGCTTAAAAAAAATAAAAACCGAATGTGAATTAGAGAACTGTACCCAATTTAATTACTTAATGCCAACTTAGTGTTATTATTATTTATTGTTTTAAAATTTACGTGACTAGTTAAACTAAGCAATATGTCAGTGTCAATTAATGAACAATGTTATATATAGTTTGCTTAATAATATTTTAAGTGGACTCAGTATGAACTCAAAAGTCAAGCTCAAAATCATATATAGTCTTACCAAGATGAGATGTGGGGCTTACATATTTTAATAGTTTATTATTAATATAAATTATTAAAAGCAAGATAAATAAGATACAATCTCACGTTTTCCTAGCCAATGAACTAAATGTTTTAAAAGCCTGCATTGTGATTCAAAGAAAACCAATGTGAGTTTATATAAAAAATGGAACTCAATGAAGTATTGGTTGCACATGACAAGCTGACAACTAGCTAGTAGTGTGACTTACAAGATAGCTAGCCCAAAGAAAGAGGCTTTGTATTAATAATCTTTCGTACCAATCGAGGGCTGATTCATTGATGTATTAACTGGTTTGTTCCACCGTAAGTCCAGCAATCAAACACTTGTATTTTGTATGGTTTGAAGGAAAAGGTAGAGAAAGGAAGGGGAATATAGGGAAATCTATATAACATTTATAAAGATTTCTGTACTTTTTCCTTCTTTTTCCTATTTTTTCTTTCAAATCAAATATAGCCTCAAACGAAAGTTATTAATGATGCATAACACCAAATAACCAATAAAAAAATGATTGGTGGTAGTAATTTAGGCACGAAAATTGCCTTCCAACTTGATCTCTATAAATTCAATGATCACCGAATTGAATTGGTCATTCAAGTACATTCAGACCTTGACTTGGTCATATAGGAATATTCTAATCCATTGGCAGATAGGCACGTTATTTTTTGCATTCTGCTAGTGGGTCTGTACACACCCTGTCACTAACCCCCTAACTGTAATAGGGTGGGGACTGGGGGCCAAGATTTTGTGACAGAAAAAAGCATGTTAATTTCAGAATAATCCTTAGCTCACCTCACAGGACTTGCAATTGGGTATTGTGAAAATCTCCCATGAATATATACAAGCACGGTGAACCAATATTTGGTTCATTGATAGAAGTATGGATGTCAATGGATCAGATTTGGATGGAAATCAATTTAAATGAAAACGAATTTAAACACATTGGACGGTCAAGACATTAAATTGGACATTCTCCAAAACGGTCCAAAGTATTTATCCAATTGAAATGGACCTTGTCCATCAATAATTAATGAACTTATATTGAATTGGATTGGATTGGACCAAATAGGGTCTAATTGACACTCCTCTTTATAAGAGCAATTAGCCATAGATAACTTCATTTCATCTAATTCAAGGTGGAGGAAACCAAACAATGTATTGAAGACTCTTTAATTTCATGGTTTTAACGTGGGGCTGAACTCTTTATCTCTTTTCATTAATTGTTATTACTGTTGAAGTGAGCCCCAACACATTTGTTTGATAGCTTTTTTGTCTTTGTTTTCTTTTTTATACTTCTTATTTCGCTTCATTAATCGTTTATTTATTTATATTTAGGATAACATGATTGTAGAGAAGGCATTTATAACTCCTCAATCCAACTAAAATGTCGTGGACAAATCGCAGAGAGAGAGAGAAAGAGAGATGGCTTGGAAGAATCTATCTGTTCTTCGCATCGTGTTGGTAATCCTATCGCTCTCTCTGACTGTGGCATCAACTTCTTCTCAGAGTTTGGCGAAGCCTGGCTGCCAAGAAAAATGTGGGAAAGTGAGCATCCCATATCCCTTTGGGGTTGGAAATGATGATTCAGACTGTTTCAGAGACTCAAATTTCCACTTAGTTTGTAACACTTCATCTGGCGATCCAGTGCTTCTTCATTCTGGTGGAGGAAACATACCCTTCCGGAATATCTCGTTAGAAGGCCAATCCACTGTCTATTTCCGGATTGCTAGCGACTGTTACAATGAGTCTGGCGGCAGAACTTCTGACGGGTCCGAAAAAGTAGATATCACACTGGCAAAAATATCCAGCTTCTCGAGCACCCGAAACAAATTCACGGCGATCGGTTGCGACACCAAGGCCTACATGTCGAGTTCATTGTCATCAGGTTATTCTTTTACGAGCGGTTGCATCTCAGCTTGTTCGACCAACGAAATTCTGATTAATGGTTCCTGTTCCGGCATTGGATGCTGCCAGACTTCCATTCCAAATGGTCTTCATACCTATAACGTCAGCCTCTCCAGCTTTTACGACCACACCTACTCGTTGGACTTCAATCCCTGCAGCTATGCCTTCCTGGCTGACCAAGATTGGTTTAATAACTTCAATTTCTCCTCACCCGACCTCATGGATCTCCCCAAGAAGARGCTTCCGATCCGTTACGACGGAGCCCCTGTAACTCCAGTGGTGCTGGACTGGGTAATCCCCGACGACAACTGCACCTATGCAATAAAGAATCGGACGAGCTACGCATGTGGAAACAACACCTATTGCTCCGATTCCTCCAACCCCACCGGCGGCTATAATTGTCACTGTAAGCAAGGTTACCGGGGGAACCCTTATCTACCCCAAGGATGCCAAGGTGATGATGGCGACCTCTCTTAATAATTTTTTGTTTTCACAATTCATTTCACCCTACTGAGAATTAATAACTTCCATTCATGGCTGGTTTTGCATGTAGACATTGATGAATGCAAGGAAGACAATAACTGCACACATATTTGCACAAATACAGTGGGGAGTTACTCTTGTTTGTGTCCCAAGGCGACTCACGGTGACGGATTGTACGGAGGATCTGGTTGATCCAAGTTTGTCAATTTTCTAGTATTTTAGGTCGGTTTGGTTCAAAAATTTCCTAATTCGACCAAGTTGGATCAATTTCACTTTGGCCATTTGTAAACCAACCAAAATTGAATGACATAACCATGGATATATATTAGTATTTTATATTTTAAATATAATATGCTAAAATGTTTTATATCATAAATATAATTTTTAACTTTATTTTTTAATAATTACACTATAGTTTTTAAAATTAAATTTAATTTWAAAAGTTAAAATATTTTGAATCAATTGGCCAAACCAAAAAATCGACCCAAACAAATACAATTTGAGTGGGTTGGTTTTCACAAAAGGTTAGTTGGTTTTAACTGACCAACTCCCCAACCTCACCAGGTCAATTTGGTTGGCCAAATAGCCTACGAACAAACCGAACCTACTCATGAATGCTCATAATTTTAGCTAAATTAATATTCTCATCTCTCATAAATAACAATAGTTTAATATCTAATAATAATTGAAACTTTATAGCAAAAATACACAATTATTGAAAATATATTGACAATGAAAAAAATACAATAAGTACAAAAAATATATTGACTTAGTCAATAAAAAGTAAAATCYCGAATAAATATTAAYCAATAAGTTATAACAAAAACACAATAAGTACAATAAATTAAACTTAAAAATTTCACAAATAGTAGTTTAATCTCCAATAATTAGTGAAAGTTTTCTATTAAATAACAAAACAAAATAMATTTATAAATATATTGAAAATACATTTATCACAAAAATAATAAATAATTACTGAAATACAATAAATAYTAATTTTAGTATATATAATTACACAATAAATACAGATTAAGAGTTTAAAATTATTATCAATAAATATTAATTTTTTTGAAAGTTATTTTCTCGAATTATTACTTGATTTAAGTGAAATTAKTTATTTACAATATTATGTAAAAATATTAAATTATTATTAATTTTAGTATTATGTTATAATTATTTTTCTACTTTTCAATGTTTTTTTTTTAAATTTATTACATAATTTATTTACATTAACTATTTAAAATCTAGTTATATTAAATATTTTGTTATTTAAAATACACAATTATTTATATACTTAAATAATATGTACAGTATTTAAATTTTAAAATATTAATTATTGATGGAATTTAATTATCCATAAAATYGTAATTTATACTATTATTACATAATTTCATTATTAATTTCGTAATATATTAAAAAATTATTATTTTCAATATTATGTTATAATTATTTTTTTGCTTTGAAGAAGTTTTTTTAAATTTATTACATAATTTCGTTATTTTAACTATTTAAAATCTTGTTATGATAAATATCTAGTTATTTAAATATTTAAATAATCTATAAAATATTTAAATTTTTTATAATTTGAATTTTACTTATTCTAAGCTATTACATATTATTAAATGTTTGAAAAACATTTAAATTGATGATCCAGAGAAAACATAATTTAAATTGTTAGTACCTAATTTCATGATAAATTTTGTAAAAATATAAAATTATTTATTAGATAATTTCGATATTTTAGCTATTGAAAATAAGTTATGATAAATATTTAGTTATTTTCATATTTAAATAATCTATAAAACAATTAAGTTTTTTGTTATTTGAATTTTATTTATATAAAGCTATTACATATTATTAAATATTTGAAAAGCATTTAAATTGATAATCCGAGAAAACTTAGTTTAAACTATTATTACATAATTTTCTGATATACTTTGTAAAAATATAAAATTATTTTTGTGTTAATAAATATTTTAATGTTATTATATAATTTTGTTAGAATATTTAAAGAATTCTTAATTTTTTTTAATCCAAACTTTCTTAAGATAGATATACATAAAAAGTAGGGGAGAKGATAAATAAGAATTATAGATAATTTAGGAGAGAAACTCTCTACTAAATTAGAGATAATTGTGGAGATAAATAGGAATTAGAGATAATGTAGAGAAATTGGAGGAGGTAGTTTAGGATAAATTTTAGGAGAAAAGATTATTTAGGTTATTGGGAAAGTGCATCTGATTGGTTGTTTCAAAAATGACATAGAATAAAAAAACAAAAAATTCAATAAAAGTAGAAAATTTCTTGACCCCTTTGTTTTAATGTTAGCATAGCACTCCTTGCAAGAAAMCCCCCTTCCTAATTTTCTGTTTTTTTTTTGAATTTTTTATTTTTTACTTCCACATAATTAACCATTAAACGAATAAGGAAATCACAAATACCTAACTATTTCTAACAACCATAAAGCTTTTCTAATGTTTAGTTAAGTGGCATAACTTTCCCTTGCTTCCTCATAAATTGTTTCTAATTCCTATTTATCTCCTGAATTATCTCTAACTCCAATTTATCTCTTAAATTATCTCTAATTTAAGTTGTAGGTTGTTTCGCTAACCAAATCGATCTGGTCAAATCCGCAGTTTGTCATTCGAAACCGATTGATCATTACTAAAAACCCACCAACTCAGGTTGTATCAATTTGGGTCTATTTTTGGTTTATTTTGTGTGTTCAAAAGATTTAAACTTAAAAATTAACTTTAAATTTCATAAATTACAATGATATTATTAAAAAATAAATTACAAAATTAAATTACAATGATATTTTTGGTCAGATTGTTTATTAAAATGTTATATACTCTTATAT
>NW_010729457.1:105389-135593 GCF_000365185.1 Nelumbo nucifera | reverse complement strand
GACAAAACTCATCTAACCACAGCAGTGCAAGGGACATTAGGATACTTGGATCCTCAGTACTTCCAATCAAGTCAATTTACAGAGAAGAGTGATGTTTATAGCTTTGGAGTAGTTCTTGTAGAGCTTTTAACCGGAGAGAAGCCAATTTCTTCATTTAGACCAGGAGAGAATAAAAGCTTGGCCACTTATTTTCTTTCTTCCATGGAGGAGAACCGACTCTTTGAAATTCTTGATGCTCAAGTGGTAAAGAAGGGTGAAAAGGCAGAAATTGAGGTGGTTGCTAACCTTGCAAAGAGGTGCCTGGATTTGAATGGAAAAAACAGACCCACGATGAAAGAAGTTACAGTTGAGCTAGAGGGGTTAAGAATGTCTAAAGCTCATACGTTGGTTCAAGAAAACCATCAAGAGATGGATTATTGCCTTATAAATCGACCAACATCTATACAGGATTCTGGTTCAGATTCCATTGGATACAAAAACTTCGAGAAGAAGGCTAAACCATTGGATGACCAACCGCTATTGCGTAACACTTATTAGTCTGCGTGTTTGGTTTGATAAAATATAATGGAAAAAGAAAGTTGGGGGGGGGGGAGGGGGAAGTCCTTACAGGAGTTTTAATAAAGAACTTTTGCCCCAACTTTCTATTTCTTTCTTGTAATTATTTAGATCTTGAGGTTGTTGATATTTTAAATGCCGAATCTCTACAAAATGTCTATTTTTAATTAGACACCTTAGAAAGTAATTAATATATTAATTTTGTTATATTATATATTATTAGTGTTAAAGTAAAATGCATATGCTATTCACATGTACAAGATAAAAAGGGAAAAGAGGTAAGTATTAATTTTATATGGGAAAAATTAATACTGCCGGAAAGACATGAAATCAGAAGAAATATTTCTCTACTCCAATGGGGGGTTTCCCCAATGGATGCTAATGTGGCAGTTCTGCTCTCAAAAAGAAACCCGGGCAAATACTTCCTAAATTGTTAGAAATAACTATATTAATTATTTAGACCTTGAGGTTGTTTGATATTTTAAATGTTGAATATCTACAAAATTTCTTTTTTTTTTTTTTAATCATACACCTTACAATATAATTACTATATTAATATTGTCAAAAAGACATTAAATCAGAAGAGAATTGACCAATTAGTTGTTAGACAATATATGATCTCAGCTCTAATAGGTTGATGTATAGTGACATTTATTAATAAATAAAATCAGTTTACATATTATTTCATATGTGTCATGGTATGGTTCTTTAAATTACTATTTAATTGTACATTTATGAGGTTCATGTAATTATAAGCTTAAATATTCTCAGGTATCGAATAAATTTGGGAAGTTTATCATGCCAAGGTTAATACTCCTGTATTGCCAAATTCGTGGAATAGTTTGTTTAATTTCTTGGGTTGGACCTAAAGTACAATGAGTGGCTGTTTGAGAAACACTAAACATTACTAATTATAGATTAATTATGGACCATGGAGACTGATGGATTAGCCAAGATTGTTGTGCTTAATCTCCAAACATGATAATGATACTATACTAAGTATCAAACGGGTTTGTTTTTATATGTCAATCAATGAGATCCTTATGAGATCAAATACTTGAGATATTAGAACAGATTTGGATGTTACTTGAGTGGATGATCATCATGATAGGATCAACCATTTTATCAGACAAAGATAATATCTAGGTTTACATTCTCGAATGAAAATGGAGGGAATTTGGAGTGAAATTTGGCAGATGTGTCTTAGGAGTTTTTGAGTCTAGTGATAATATTTAATGGGCCCAAAAGCAGGCCTAAGATGAAGATTTAGAGTCGCAAGGTTTTGTCCTATGAGACTGGTTGAAATAAAACCTACGTGCGATAAAGGGTTGAACAGTGGAAATTCAAGGTGAAATTTGGGGGATGAATACTTAATGATAATTGGGACTTAAGAAAGAAGATGGCCCTTAAATCGAGTATGTGAGATGGAACATCAAATTGCTCAAAGGATTCTAATGTTGACAGGTTGACCAATATATAAGTTGCTTGAAAATAGAATCAAGGTTGGTTTAGGGCTCAAATGAAGGAGTTTTTGTGTGAAATTTAGCAAGATGAAGGAGATTAAGTATAGGTCAATGGTAGGTCTGGATTTGGTTTCTAATGTATAAACATGTAATTTTCAATTTTGGGGGGTTTAGTTAATTAGGGAGGTGAAAATGGAAGTAATCTGTGGTTGATGGGCAATGGAATCTAAGCATGAAAATTCAACATGGTTAGGCATGTTAGGGGTTTGAATTTAATGGTTGGTGGGTCTGATTAAGTGGTAAAGGTGGAAGCGAGGGGTGATTGGAGCCATTGAATCGAAATCCTAAAAGATTAACGGTGAGCCTAGAAGGTTTGGAGATAAGGTGTAGTGTCCTAGGGTTTTAGGTGTTCTGAAGTGATCTAAGTGGTCTGATTTGGAGCTTGGGGTGTAAAAGGCAATGCCCAAGTGCATTTTTTTTTTTGTTGAATCTCAACTATTTTGGGGAATTTAGCGTGCTTCATATAGGGGTGCAAGTTGGGTGGGTTGGGCCGGGTTTATGGTCAACTCGACTTGACCCTAAAATTTGGGCTTAAGGCTCAAGCCCGGATCGAGCCCAATCTTCCAAACCCAAGCCTAGCTCGCACTTCAATTTGATGCACTCTGATTGGGCTTGGGCTAGGTTTGGGTTGGTCAATAAGCCCACTCTAAAATTATACATATATTTATGTATATATGCAAAATATGTATTATGTAGCTAAATATGTATACAAATGTACATAAATACAAATATATACCCTAGAAAGATCAGTTTGAAGGTTGGTTCAAGAGTCTACCAATGGAACTTAATCTTTAAGAAAATAATAATGTTTTGTTTTTTGTTCTTCCCCTTTAGAAGATTTTTCCTTGGTCTTGGATAACAATTTATCATAAACATTCCACATTTCAAATCCATATAGTCATTGTCAACATCTGATTTTTTGCTCAGCCATTTCTCCCACACCTCACCAAAAACCCAAAAAACTATGAAACTAGGTGTGCAACTTGGGTGGGCCCAGCCTGTCCATGAACTGACCCAGCCCAATGTTTTACACGGGCTAAGCTTGGATTTTCAGTCCTTGGGCTAGGCTTGATCCAAAGAAGTCGGGCTTTTTTACTTTTTAGGTCAGACCGAGGCCTATATATATGTGTATATATTTGTATTTATATACATTTGTATACATATTTACCTATATACATACATATTTTGCATATATACATAAATATATGTATAATTTTAGAGTGGGGTTATTGACTAACCCAAGCCTAGCCTGAGCCTAATTCGAGTGCATCTAATTACAGTGCGGGTTGAAAAGATCGGGCTCGAGCCTTAAGCCTAAACTTTAGGGCCGAGCTGGGTTAACCATAAACCCAACCCAACCCGCCCAAATTTCACCTCTATAGGAAACACACTAAATTCCCAAAAATAATTGAGATTTAACAAAAAATGCACCTAGACACTGCCTTTTACACCCCAAGTTCCCAATCAGACCACTTAGATCACTTCAGAACACCTAAAACTCTAGGACACTACACCTCAGCTCCAAATCCTCTAGGCTCACCGTTAATCTTTTAAGATTTTGATTCAATGGCCTCAATCAGCCCTCATTTCCACCTTTACCCGTTAACCAGATCCAACCATTAAGTTCAAACCCCTAAAATGCTCAACCTTGTTGAATTTTCATACTTAGATTCCAAGATTCCATTGCCCATCAATGAAAGATTAATTCCTTTTTGATTCTTGTACTCTTACATTCTTGTACTCTTAACTTTTCCACCCTTAACTTTGTCAGTTCTGAATCTCCTCTTGGTGAATATAAGTTTTTTTAATTCACACAATGGTGTAAAGAGACGCTTTAGAAGCTGAAGCCCAGATATGGGAATATTAGATAAATCATGCATTAAAATAAAATTTGGCATTTTGTAACTTTGTGGAGCAGATTATTTTGTTTTTTCTGTTCTTGAACCCCCCTCAAATAACTAGAAGCATTGTTGAGCGCTACTCTGCGGGGATGGATTAGCTCTATACCCATTTATGTCATTCAGGTTTCATTTGGTCGATGTCAATCTTTTAAAATTATGGCTGAATTGAAGATAAACCCAATTTTTGTTTCAGGGTGATGAGTCATTGGTCCAACCATTTAAAAGTAAATAAAAAAATTACATACTAGTACTTTCTACTTTGGGTCTAGTTTAAAATGTGTCAATTCGGTATTAAACTTTCAAAATGTGCCAGTTTAGTTCTTACCTTTCACAGTTCGTCAGTTATCTCTAACACATGTGTAATTTAAAACTTTTGAAAATGTCAAAATTACTTTTTAACAATGTTAATCATCTTTTTCCTCAAGAATCAATATTGAACCAAAGCAACATATCAGTTTTTGACAAATTGCTTTTCTCTATTGGCTTCTAAAAGATTTGGGCATTTAGATAATTAATAAAGAAAATTGGGTAACATCAGAAGAGAATTTGCATCCTTTCACACATGGTTTTTAAAACCGACCTGGTGACCGAACCAGTCAGGGGTCCGGTTATCAGTTTGAATGGTCGGACCGTTCGACCCAAACAATCAACCCGTTCTGACAAAAAATTTAAAAAATTAAACAAATTAAATAAATTAAAAAACAGTCAAAAACGTTCTAATGGTTCAAATGATTAACTGGCCGATTCAGCAGTTTACTGACCAAAATCAACGGTTTTGGGGGAAAAACGGAACCAATCAGGTGACTGGTTCCCAGTTTTTTAGGTGTTGGATTAGCATATTTTGAAGTTCGGGGATTAAAGCGAGACTAAGCCCAAAGTATATGATATTCTACTCATATGCAATTTTTCCTAAAAAGCTTTTCACTTTTCTATTCCGCATAGAAAATTAAAGTCTCTTATTTTTCTTTTTTTTTCTTTTTTTTCCTTTTGATTTTACGTGTGTTATGCATGCTGCAGTGGATTCCGCCGATAACAAATCTTGAATTTTCACAAGAAGGACCAAAATCGCTATAATTATAATGTAGTTGATCGTCCTAACGATGGGTCAATAGCTAGTCAATGGACCCGGCAAGTTCTCGTGGTGGGCCTTAGTGACAAGTGATACAATACTTGGAAACTCTGCTCCAGTAATTTCCTTGAAACAAGTCCAATTTACATTGAAATTTCTCAGACCGTATTCCACGTTCCAAACAAAGTCAAAGTCATACAAACTACATGAACTTTCTCGGAGGATATTTTTCATTTCAGTTTGGTGCAGTTTGCAAATTCTATCGCGTTAAAATAATACAATTAGAAAGTTCAAAAACACATATACCAGGGAATTGTTTCCAACCGTCAATTCCATTTTAATTTGATTCAAATAATTTAATGGCTTAAGGATTTATATTTCAGGTCAATGGTTTGATGGTCTAAAGACTTATTATCCATTTGGCAAGTTTTTTTGAGAAGATCTTCTTGTAGTTCTGACAGTCAATAGATGCATCGAGTTTTTGACATAAGATCTGAGCAGTCCAAAGACCGTTTGACAAGTGTACATCTTTCTATGTGCCTTTTCGGATCTTTCCGTGCGAGATAAAAATGCAAAAGACGAAGAAACTTCATTGAAAGCTTCCCAAAATTAACCCAAAATAAATTTCTCGCATCTTTTCAATGCCACATCTTTTTGCAGCTAGACCGAAATGGGCTCCGCCTCTGCATTAGTTTAAGGTCTGGACTGTTAAATAGGATCAAGTTAATTATGTTACCTTGTGTTTTTTTTTTTTTTTCTTTTCTATTAAGAATCAGTGTTAAGTTCTATTTATATATCCATGTCTTTGTTCATATTTGATTTTAATTGATCAGCCCTGTATGTCCACCCATACTGTGCTTCCAACGATAAATATATCTTAATTTGTAATATTAATGGTTACTAGCTACTTTATAACATTGTTTTCAGGATTGATCATCAAACAAAAACTTTTTTTCTTTATGTCTGATAGAGGATCATCTGTTTCACTGCGCCAGTCAAATGAGTCAATCTGTGATTTCATAAATTAAATAATAAAATAAAAAATTGAAAATTGAAAAAAAAAAACTGCCAAAAACTTGAACATGTATTTATTGTTATATATTTATTGTATTAAACAAAAATAAATATAATAAATGAGAATTATTGATATTGATGATAGATTAGAAATAGCTAAAAATACATAAGAAACAGAAACAAATTTGATATCTGACCTATGACTCGCTGACCAAGTTAAATGGTTCAGCTGTTCAACTGACTGAATCACTAAATTGCTGACCTAGTCGATATTTTTTTTTTTTGAAATGAAAAGTTTGAGCTCCAACCTGTCGATCATGGGTTGGAAAAAATTACTTTGCAGTTCAATGAGCCAACGCATTAAAAGAGCCATCTAATTGGGATATTCTATAAGATTCCTGCAATAAGCATCGCTTTACTAACTTGAAATTGAACTCAGTAACTCCCATGATTTATTTTATCAACATCTTTCGATAAGCATTGATGAAGGGAAATTTGGTTCGTGCCACGTGGAATCCCAGAATTGTCACATGATACCTTGGAACCATGTAGACAATGATTTGTCTCAGCCAAAATGATAGAGACCATCTCGGAACCATGTCAAATGCACCTCGCACACCCTGAGGGCACTTCACCACCACTTCGCCATGGCCGACTTGTAGACACCTCATCAGGATCGGGCGGCCACCTTAGGGCTGAGTTAGAGACCTCGGCATGAAGGGCAACCTCTCATTGAGGTGTCACCTACCTGACTGAGGTTCACGTAGCAACCTACATGACGTGATGATCGACCTACCTACACCTTTGCCAACTTGACGGCATAAGAGGCAACCTATCTCCACCGGCCTGACGGAGAACCAATTGGCGACCTACATTTGCGTCACCCACTTCGGAGTTAATCTACATGGATTCCATTTCCGACTGTGAAATTTCTCCTGAGCATGGTGGATAAATTCCTAAGGATCTCAGACATGCTACAGCCACATCCTCCCAGAGACCTCAGACGCGTTACGTGAAGGTCATAGCTACCTCTACCTATATAAAGGCATCCCCTTCAATTAGAAGAGGTACAGGCGATTTAGTTCTCAAGCACTTTAGCATTCCTGCTATCTAGCTCTCACAACAACTCTTTGCCGACTTATGCATCGGAGTGCCCACCCTAAGTAAAGCAACTCAGGTACTCTGATACTATTCTCTTGTACAACATTAATTAGCATCGTCTACGGGAACCGCTACGAAAAAGTAATTCCTCATTGTCTTTCTGCGAAATAACTAATGGCTTTCTCTACCAACAACAACAACAACAATTCCTAGATTGAAGGAACCCCCGTAAGGGGGCAGAATCAAAATGACCAGCGCGGACAAGTTCTAGTGGTCTCGCTTGGACAGAATCTCCCATCCCCGACTATGAGGCCTCCCCCACAGGTTGAGTCCTTCATGCCTTCTATATGAGTTGACGGTCAACAGATTGTAAGACCGCCCCCACAGGTCGAGCCCTCCATGGTTAATATGGGAGTTGATGGCCAACGGACTATAGAGCCGCTATTGTAAGTCAAGGCCTCCATGGCTTCCGTGGGAGTTGATGGCCAGTAGTTCCCAGAGCTAGTGCAATACATTTGTGCCATCGACCTAAAGCTAGTAGTTCACAGAATGGTCAATATGATCACCGGCAAGTCAATAGAAGCAGGCTGCAATACTTCAACTAGTTGAATCCTAGTTTGTGAGTTGAACCGTGAGGAGAACCCACTAAAGCAACAAAGAGTTGAAGAGGCAATCTACTTCACCAAAGATGACACACTCGGGGTCTACTACCCACACAATGATGCCCTCGTACAATGTTTTTGAACCGTCATTGACCCAGAGGGTTGGACCATGAGAAGAACCCACTAAAGCGACAAAGAGTTGAAGAGGTGATTACCTCACTGAAGACGACACAATGGGTTTCTACTACCCCCATAATGATGCCCTTGTACAATGTTTTTGAACCGTCATCAGGTGGTTAGATCGTTCGGCCCAGAAACCGTCCAAGCAACTAGCTAGAAAACCACTGACTTGGGCAGCTGAATTGTCGACTCGTTTGACCCAGACACTGGTTCACTGTATAAAGATGCAGAGAAACACACACTAGATCTGAGTTTTATGTCTTAGATCTGTGGAAGAAGAAGAAGAGAGAGAGAGAGAGAGAGAGAGAGAGAGAGAGAGAGAAGATGAAGAAGAAGAAGAAGAAGAAGAGGTTGTAGAGAATCTCATATCTGAGATCCGAGAACTCAGGTCTTTGGTCTCAAGTCTCAGATCTAAGAACTCAGATATGTGTGTTGCTACCACTTCGCCATAGCCATTATCGTCGTCAGTGATGTCAAACCATCCTCCTCTTTTTTCTTTTTCCCTCCTACGTCTTCCCATCTTCCTTTCCTTTCTCTTTTCTTTTTTTCCTTTCTCCTTTCTTTCTTTATTTCTTTCTTTCTTTTCTTCTTTCTTTTTTTATTTCTCGGTTCTCCTTCCTCAAATCTCATATAAAATATTTTCCCTAACCCTAATATACAAACCGTCGAAACCGTTTAACCCAGACGGTTGAACTATTGACCCAAAAACTGATAGCTACAACGATTCCATTTCCCGATTGGTTTTTAAAACCTTGCCCAAATAGTTAAGCTCATCATCCATGACTATGAGGTGATAAGGATCTTGGTCAGCTCTGGTAGCTTGACAAATATCATATTCCTTAGAGCCTTTAGGCAAATGGAACTATAGAAGAAAGACATGGTCTAAGAGGACGTACCTCTGGTCAGTTTCAATGGAGAGGTGGTTTGTGATAGCGAGGAGCATGCCAAATAGGATGACGTTTCTCCACAACTTCCTAGTGGTGGCAACAACGCCACCTTACAACACAATCTGGGGCTGCCCAATTCTACATGCCCTCATAGTGGTGGTTTCCACATACCACCTCGCAATAAAGTTCCCCACCGACCATGGAGTAGGAGTAATGCGCAATGACCAACTCAAGTCGCGAAAATGCCACATGGAGGAATTGGAGGGAAAAGCAAATCTGGAGGAGGTAGACCTAGAGCTGCTCCTAGAAAATAGTGACAAGAGAGTTTGCCTAGTAAAGGAAACCGTCCTAGTGTTGGTCTCTGATACCGACCCTGAGAAGATGGTCTAAATCAGCTCAAAACTCAAAGAACCCCTATGCTTCGAACTAATAATTTTTTTAAAATTAAACATTAATGTTTTTTCCTAGTCAACTGTTGATATGCGTAACATAGACTCCTCTATAATAATCCATAGGCTAAATGTAAACCCCTAGTTAGACCATTCAAACAAAGGAAAATGAACTTTGCCGAGGAGATGTGGAGGATAAATGATGAGGAGGTCAAGAAGCTCCTCGTAGGGAAAATAATATCTTCTGATGAATGAACTTTGAGTTAATCCGATTTCTTTCTCACATCATCTTCACAACCTTTTCAGCCATATATAGGGAAGATAATATCTTCTGATGAATGAAAATATAAAAATAGGGAGATGYTTCCAATGCAGGTGTTGTGAGGATAATGGAAGAGCCTATTTGGCATGTCTTTTCGTGCGATCTTTCAGCTGTTTATAAGTTGGGCAGACCAATTTTTGATCTATTTCTGTTTTGTTCGCGGAAGATTAGCTGTCAAAAACAGAGCACCAAAAAGATGTGATAAGCCCAATTTGGGCTGATTTCGGGAAGTTTCAAATGAAGCTTTTCACATTTTTCACGTTTTATTCTTACGCAAAAAGACACGGAAAGACGTGCATCTACCAACTTAGCTTCGGGCTGCTCAGATCTTCATGTAAAAGCTCAATGCGTCTTTTGACTATTAGAGTTACCAGGAGATTATCCCAAAAGGACTTACTAAATGGGCCCCAAATTTATGAGGATGAAATCCTATTCATTTTTGGCAGCTGATTCAAATGATGATTTAGGACATGTTTGAAAGTGCTTATGTTAAAAATAAGTGCTTAAAAACAAATAGTTATTCAAATAAACACTTATTTGYATTTAATATTCAGCTTTTTCAAATGTTTATTTTAAAATGGACGTTTAGTGGTCTTTTTCTCGGCACTTTAATAAGTACTTATAACTCTTTTGGTCTTTATTTTCTTTCAAATTTCAAAATATATCATGATTTTTTGAAAATTATGTGGTTCAAAGAACACAGAGACTACAATAATGGAAATGTAAATTCAAAATAAAAAAGAGTAAAAAAAAGTATTGCTTGGCCAGGTGTAATTTGCAGACTTAACAGAACGAAAGAAAGGAATAAAAAAATTCTCCACTGTAATATTCTCTAGGACGAGTTGAAGCATCTGGGTCTCTAGGATTCTAGGAATGAAAATAAAATTGTAGACTCAGACTCATCTCGAAACAAAACTAAGAAAAAGAAAGAAAGAGAGAGGAGCATTGCATTGAGGAATCAAAAGAACACTAGTTGTGGCCTTGTGGGTAAATCATCCTATGAACCAGTGTAGAGGCAAGCAAGTGCGCCTTGCATGCATGCTGAGTAACAATAGGCGCTTGTAGAGGCGCCACATAGGAGGTCAATTCCCAGAGAGACGGTGATTGCAGAGGCGCTGCTATCTTCAGAGGGATTGTGATGGTTTGGGGAGTTGGAGAGTCGTCTGAGGTTTTCTTGAAAGTCTGTAACAGTTTGAGAATGATTATCAACTGATACTGCTCTAATCCGTAGCTATCGCTGGTTGTAGAGGGTAACGGAGAAGAAATAGTGGATGAGCCAAACCCTAGGTTTTTTTATATTCGAAGGGCATTAATAGAATTATAAAAAAATTATTTGAGATTGTTTTTGGGGGAAAAAAATAAAATAAGTGTTTATTGTTTAAGTAATTATGCCATGTTTTATGATTAAGTGGTTGTTAAAAGAAATACTTATTGCATAAGTACTTTTTAGAAGTACTTATTTTAACAATCACTTAAAGTTGTTTGGTGATCCACTTGCCAAATCACTTATTATATTTTTAAGTACTTATTGGGATGGGGATGTTTGGTAAACTACTTTCCTCATAAGTTCTATATTGACACAAATAACAACTTTAGCCCTCACTCATACATTGGTTTTAATTAAAATATTACACTAAAAATAGTTTCAAAACAAAGACGAGGGATGAGGATGGCTGACCTGAGTGTTGCCGGCGAGAGCACAATGAGAATGCTTGTAATCGCCACAAAAAAACCATATCTAGTCAAGAGGGTTTTAGGCATTTAAATTCTCAAAAAAGAAACCCAAAATATTCAAAAATATATGTAGAAAACAAGTTCGAATGTGAAACTGACCTAGTTGCCAACGAGTTTGTAGCTCGTTCAATGATGCTCCCAAGGAAGTTGCTGCCGCTAGCATGCTCGACCCTGTTTAATTGAGGAAGAAGGGAGTTTAAGGAGAGAGGAGGGTATTTTGGGTATTTAAAAAAAAAATAGGGACATTTTAGTCCCAAAATTTTCACATGTCCACTTATTAACAAGTACTTAAAAAGAAAAACAACTCTCAAGTGGCTTTTTTAATAAATACTTCTTTATCAAATAAGTACTTTTTTATACTTTTTTATCAAACACCCACAAGTGCTTATTTTCGACTTAATGTGTAGTCTCAACACTTTTGTCAAGTACTTATAAAAAAAGTACTTATTAAAAGTGAAATAAAACAAACACTTAGAAAAACTGAAAATAAGTACTTGTTCGAATAACACTTATTTTTAATCATTCCCAAATTTTGCCATAATTTCTTAAAACTCTGGACTCTGAATCCCCCTTTAGTGTCTTGTTGCATTGCTCAACCCTCGAGGCACTACCCCTATTTCAGMTTTTGAAAGTTGAAACATGTCACACTGAAACCCACATACAGAACTATTACTAGTAGGGAGACCGAAGACGCTTTCAACGATAAATGTATCTTAATTTGTAATATTAATGGTTACTAGCTACTTTATAACATTGTTTTCAGGATTGATCATGAAACAAAAACTGTTTTTCTTTATTTTTTTCCCTTCAGATAGAGGATCCGCTGTTTCACTGCTCCAGTCAAATGAGTCAATCTGTGATTTTATAAATTAAATAATAAAATAAAAAATTGAAAATTGAAAAAAAATGAAAATTTGTAGAAAACTTGGACATGTATTAATTATTATATATTTATTGTATTAAACAAAAATAAATATAATAAATGAGAATTATTGCTGTTGATGACAGAAATAGCTAAAAATACACAAAAAAGAACTTACTAAAGTCAAATGGTTTAGCTGTTTTTTTTATTTTTGAAAAAGATAAAGTAAAGACTTACCCATTTATAGAAAAGAGAAATGGATGAGCATCCATTGCCCAACACCCTGATTTATATGTCCAATCCTACCCCCTCCCTAATTTCATATTTCCAATCCTATCCCCTCTTAAAATGCTGATTTTATATTTCTAATCCTATCCCTCCCTGATTTTATATTTTGAATCCTATTCCATAATATATATATATGATATAATATAATATATTTATATTTGTACCATTTATAAAAATGATACTTTCCATTTTTATCCTTTATTATGTTTTCTATTTTTCCAATTTTATTTAGTTAACAATTACCACTTGTAATTGGATAATCTCTGCATCTCATCATTTTCATTTATAAAAATGAGGATGGTGACAATGTTCCATCAAAAAGCCTAATTTTCATGTTCCATTTTTACCCTTTTTCATGTTTTTTATTTTCAAGCTTGATTTTCACTTTCCATTTTTACCCTTTGTTATGTTTTTTATTTTTTCAATTTTATTTAGTTAACGGTTAACACTTGAAATTGGATAAAACAAATAAAATAACAATAAGACTACTGTGGAACCTATTCCTTGCCTTATCTAATCTTCTCCCGAAACACCTACTTAATGAACCTCTTCATTGATTAGAGCTAACACTTGTTGAAAAAGCCTAATTTTCATTTTCCATTTTTACCCTTTATCATTTTTATTTTAAAAATTAATTTTCACTTTCCATGTTTACCCTTTGTTATGTTTTGTTATTTTTCAAATTTATTTAATTAACAGTTAACATTTGTAAATGGATAAAACAAATAAAATAACAATAATACGACTGTGGAACCTTTTCCTCGCCTTATCTAATCTTGTCCTGAAGGACCTACTTAACAAACCTCTTCATTGATTAAAGCCAACACATGTGAAGTATCAGATTTGCCCAAATCATGAATTTGAATTGATGGAAATAATGGATTTTTTCAACCTCTCTCTTTTCATCAAGGAATAATTAGATGATTAAATGAAGTTGCTTTTTCTCCCTATTTTTTTCAATTGTCTCTATTAACGTAACAATTTGTATTGGATCAGGAAATGCTCTTAGGTTCATTATATTGATTCATTTTAGGTGTTTTTTCTCGATGATCATCGGGTCAATCCAGTAATCTAAAACTCTACCCACATAATATCGTAGGGATTGTACTTGGTAGGACCATAGAGGTTTGGAATGCATTTTGTTGGCAAGAGATCCGGATTCTTCTATATAAATCGAATGGAAGTTCAATTCGAATCTGAATATAAATGAATTAGGATTAACCTATATCCTAATGCTAACCGTTAATATGCAAATAATGGCCCAACCACTGACAAACAGAACGACAAGAGGCAAAAGGCCAAATGTCATCATTCACACATGAAGTGAAGACATAAATCCTAAAACCCCAATTCTCTCCTTTAAACCCTTYTCTGCATATTGTATATCTTATCCACTCCCCCTACTTTAAAGTAGGAAGGAGGACGCACAAATTGCATCTCTTTTATCCTATGCACCTTTCTCCTCAAAATGAAGAAAACAATATAAATTACAGAAAAAAAAAAGAAATACTCAAAAAATATAGAAAATCATGAAAATTTCTATACCATACTAAAAAATGAAAATGTTGTCTGTACCATTTATAAAAATAAGGATGGTGACAGTGTTTCGTGTAAAAGCCTAATTTTCACTTTCCATTTTTACCCTTTATTAGTTTTCTAATTTTATTTAATTAACGGTTAACACTTGTAATTGGATAAAGCAAATAAAATAATAATAATTTTATTTTTCCAATTTTATTTAATTAATGGTTCACACTTGTAACAAATAAAATAATAATAAAACAGCTATAGAACCTACTCCTCTCTTCTCTTARGCCTTATCTGATCTTCTCCCCAATAGKGYTGCARTTGGGTCGAATTCTAATWGGATGTAGCAAAATCCACATTCGATCTGAATATTAAGAACCTACATTCAAATTTGATTCGAAATTCGATTGGATTTAAAGACTCGGATTCAAATTTGAATCCTAACAAACTCATATAGGATTCGGATTTATCTAACTCAACTTTAAATTCTCTAAAATACCAGTAAAATTAAAAAATTATTTATTTTTCAACTTTTATATATAATAAATTAATATAAATATARCATACTAAATTTATTATATATAAATTCATATATAAKATAATATTTAAAATAWATTTTTATAAATTTTAATATAATTATATAGAATTTATATATTAAAACTAATAAATATTATAATATAATCATATTCAAATTTTAATCAAATCATGTTGGGTCAAATCCAAATCCGATCTGATTATTAGTAGTTAGATGTAAATTGTAACATTCAAATTTCATCCAATTACATAAATACGTAATCTAAATCCAAGATAATCAGATTGGATGTTGAATTGAACCTCGGATTTTCGGGAATCATTAACAGGCTTACCTGACGAACCTCTTCATTGATTAGAGCCAACATGTGTCAAGTATTGAATGGTTTGCCCAAACCCACGAATTCAAATTGAAGGGAGGAAAGGATTTTTTTGACCTCTCTGTTTTCATCATTGAACAATCAATTAAATGATTAAATGACGCATTTTTTGGTTTTCTCCCTATTTTTTCATGTATTTTTTCCCATTTCCCCTCTATTTCGATTGCCTCTGTTAACATAATAAGTTGTATTGGATTGGGAAATACTTTCAAGTTCATTATATTGCGGCTAGACTGAAATGGGCTCCGCCTCTGCATTAGTTTAAGCCGTAAGTACTGCAGGAGAGGTCGGGACTCTGGACTGTAAATAGGATCAAGTTAATTATATTATCAGCGGATGGAAAACCTTATTATTTGGGCATCGTCCATGTGTAGTATTTCCTCATCCTCCGTGATTAAGTCGTCATGTTACCTTATGTCTTTTTTTTTCTTTTCTATTAAGCATCAGTGTTAAGTTCTATTTATATATTCATGTCCTTGTTCATATTTGATTTTAATTGATTAGCCTTGTATGTCCACCCATACTGTGCTTCCAACAATAAATATATCTTAATTTGTAATATTAATGCCTACTAGCTACTTTATAACATTGTTTTCAGGATTGATCATGAAACAAAAACTGTTTTTCTTTATTTCAGATAGAGGATCAGATGTTTCACTGCTCCAGTCAAATGGGTCAATCTGTTATTTCATAAATTAAATAATAAAATAAAAAATTGGAAATTGAAAAAAAAATTGCAGAAAACTTGAACATGTATTTATTGTTATATATTTATTGTATTAAAYAAAAATAAATATAATAAATGAGAATTATTGCTATTGATGATAGATTAGAAGTAGCTAAAAATACATAAGAAGTAGAAAAACAAATTTGATATCTGACCTATGACCCGTTGACCAAGTCAAACGGTTCAGCTGTTCAACTGAATGAATCACTAAATTGCTGACCTAGTCGATATTTGTTTCTTGGGAAATGAAAAGTTTGAGGTCCAACCTGTCGATCATGGGTTGGAAAAAATTACTTTGTAGTTCAATGAGCCAACGCATTTACAGAGCCATCCAATTGGGATATTATATAAGATTCCTGCAATAAGCATCGCTTTACTAACTTGAAATTGAACTCATTAACTGTCATGATTTATTTTATCAAAATCTTTCGATAAGCATTGATGAAGGGAAATTTGGTTTGTGCCACGTGGAATCCTAGAATTGTCACATGATACCTTGGCACCATGTAGACGATGATTTGTCTCAGCCAAAATGACGGAGACCATCTCGGAATCATGTCGAATGTGCTTTGCACGCCCTGAGGGCACTTCATCACCACTTCGCCATGGCCGACTTGTAGACACCTCATCAGGATCGGGCGGCCACCTTAGGACTGAGTTAGAGACCTCGGTATGAAGGGCAACCTCTCGTCAAGGTCTCACCGACCTGACTGAGGTCCACTTTGCAAACTACATGACGTGATGATGGACCTACCTACACTTCTGCCAACTTGATGGCATAAGAGGCGACCTATCTCCGCTGACCTGACAGAGAACCAGCTGGCGAACTACATTCGCGTCGCCCATTTCAGAGTTAATCTACACGGATTCCATTTCCGACTGTGAAATTGCTCCTGAGCATGGTGGACAAATTCCTAAGGATCTTGAACATGCTACGGCCACATCCTCCCAGAGATCTCAGACACGTTACGTGAAGGTCATAGCTACCTCCACCTATATAAAGGCACCCCCTTCAATTAGAAGAGGTACGGGCGATTTAGTTCTCAATCACTTTACCATTCTTGCTTTCTAGCTCTCACAACAACTCTTTTTCGACTTACGCATCGGAGTGCCCACCCCAAGTAAAGCAACTCAGGTACTCTGATACTATTCTCTTGTACATCATTAATTAGCATTGTCTATGGGAACCGCTATGAAAAAGTAAGTTCTCACTATCTTTCTGCGAAATAACTAATGGCTTTCTCTACCAACAACAACAATAATGCCTAGATTGAAGGAACCCTGTATGGGGGCAGAATCAAAATGACCAGCCCGGACAAGTTCTAGTGGTCTCACTTGGACAGAATCTCCTAGCCCCAACTATGAGGCCTCCCCCACAGGTTGAGTCCTTCATGCTTTCTATATGAGTTGACAGCCAACAGATTGTAAGGCCGCCCCCACAGGTCGAGCCCTCCATGGTTACTATGGGAGTTGATGGCCAACAGACTATAGAGCCGCTATTGTAAGTCAAGGCCTCCATGGCTTCTGTGGGAGTTGATGGCCAGCAATTCCCGGAGCTAGTGCAATACATTTGTTGCGTCGACATGTAGCTAGAAATTCACAGAATGGTCAATATGATCACCGGAAAGTCCATAGAAGCAGGCTGCAGTACTTCAACTAGTTGAATCCCAGTTTGTGAGTTGAACCGTGAGGAGAACCCACTAAAGCAACAAAGAGTTGAAGTGGCGATCTACTTCACCGAAGACTACACACTCGGGGTCTACTATGCCCACAATGATGCCCTCGTACAATGTTTTTGAACCGTCATTGGCACAGAGGGTTAGACCGTGAGGAGAACCCACTAAAGTGACAAAGAGTTGAAGAGGTGATCTACCTCACCGAAGACGACACATTCGGAGTATACTACCCCCATAATGATGCCCTCGTACAATGTTTTTGAACCGTCATCGGGTGGTTAGATGGAAGGGGCTATAGGGGTGTATTGGGTGATATTGATATTTTTTTTTAAGGCTAAAATATGTTGGAAAATGGGGTCACTGTAACTTTGGAGGAGAAGCTATGAGGCATGTCTGAAGACACTCTCTTTAGAACGTAAATCAGCTCTACTATTTCTAAGGAGTGTAAATCAGCTACTATTAAAATACTGAAAACAAAGCATATAATTTTCCAATGTGGGACAAGTTCAAAACTGAGTTTTGTAAGAGAAAAGCTAATTTTTCAATCAAGTGTGTAGGTGCAATTTCTCATGTAATTAACCAATAAAACCCATTGGATTTAATCTCTTATGAGATTAAAATCCAACAAAATATAAAATCCTCCCCTGGAGTTTCGGACAATCATAAAAATCACCCCTATAGTTTTACTTTAGCAAAAAACTCCCATAAACTTTTAAAGATCTCAACAAAAACCTCCCTTTTGTCACTGATTCAGATGGAAAACCAATAAAATTGCCCCTAATTAATTGTTAGGGAGTCAATAAAATATTTCAAAATGTCAGAACTTCCCCTGCTTTCCCTTCCTCTCACAATAGAAGGGAACAACATGAAATCCTTCCGCCAATCGCCCCTCACTGCTTCCCCTACTTCCACCTCACTGCCCCTTCTTCTTCTTCTTCTCTCTTTCTTCTCCGTCCCCACAATCCCCACTCTCTTCCATTGAGTCTATTGAGTCAGAGCAATCGATGCACCTGGATTAACAGAAAACGATGAATAATTCGGAAGAAGAAAGAACTTTGAAGGATTGATTCATATACCCAAAATTGCCAATTGTGTTTCTAATAGAATGTAATGAAATTGAGGTGATTGACCACTGAAATTTACTATTTGCCCATTTCTTATCAAAACCAAGAGCAAGACAACAAATTTTGACTCAAAATTGGTAAAGGGTAAACTCAATAAACCCATAAAGCAATAACAAGATTAACTTGAAAGTTGAAACCCACAAGAGATGTAGAAAGGAAAGTAGAAAAACACGCAGACAAATGGAGAGAAAAGATTACTCCAACCCAAACTAGAATCAAATTTAAGAAATTTTAGAAATTAGTGAAATGGCAGACGGGATAACGGAAATCAAATCAAACGTTGATCCATTTAACAAGGAGAGAGATTGAGATAAGGGACAAGCTCCCTCTACAATTGATCAAGAAGTTCCCGGAGTTCCGATTTGTGTCGCTCAAGGGGAAACTGCATTTTGCTGATTTCAATCTCATGCCGGAGGGGTGGGGAGGGTATGTACATCCCTGGATCTTGTCCATGGTCGAAGCTCGTGCTTAGAGGAGTTGAGGTTGAAGCGCATGGTGGTGACTGATGAGGTGTTGGAACTGATCTCGCGTTTGTTTAAGAATTTTAGTGTTTTGGTCCTCTCGTCTTGTAAGGGTTTCACTATTGATGGACTCACTGCCATTGCTGCCAATTGCAAGTTCTTTTTCGTTCACTAATCAGTTCTGTTACTCTGTGTTGGGTGGCAGCTTCAAGGTGGTCGCCGTTGACAGTTGTTGAAACTCTATTCGCTGCTACGGTGAAGTAGATGAACAATGCCTTTCAGTTGTTTCGACACAAGTGACTTGATGGAAGAAAGAGGAGATAGTGGGGACAAAGAAGAAGAAGAAGAAGAAATCAATGAGAAAAACCAATGAGGGGAGATCGGGGGAAGTATTTCATGACGTTCCCTTCTAGGCTTCTATTGCGAGAGGAAGGGGAAGTAGGGGCAATTCTGACATTTTAAAATATTTTATTGACTTTGACAATTAATTAGGAACAATTAATGGAGGATTTTGTCGAGATCTTTAAAAATTTAGGGGAGGTTTTTATGATTTTCAGAAACTTCAAGGAAGGTTTTTATATTTTACCCTTTTTTAATTTGTTTTCAAAACCGGTTCAGGGGTGGTTTAAGGCTCCTCCACCCCCTAAACCGGTCAAAACCCCGATACATCCTTTGCATATCAGAGAGTTCCCGGAATGATACGTGTCGATACTTTGAACCTTGGGGAAAGAGAGGGAGGATAGAGAGTTAATGAGATAGCTAGAAAGGGGTAAGAGAGAATGGAGAGAGAATTAAGGAGAAAGCAAGAGTGGGATAATGGGAGAAGGAGAGGGCTACTCACGTGGAACCTAATTGTTTTATATCATGTTTAACTCATTCAAACATCCTTCAATGACATTCTTACCCCTGTCGAGGGTCATATTGTTTGTTAATTTGCAAATCCTCATTTGAGTGAATCCAATTCCGTTCTCACATCATCTTCACAACCCTTTCAGCCATATATTGGGAAGATAATATCTTCTGATAAATGAAAATATAAAAATAGGGAGATKTTTCCAATGCAGGTGTTGTGAGGATAATGTGAGGGCATATTTGGCATGTCTTTTTGTGCGATCTTTTGGTTGTTTATAAGTTGGGCGGACCAATTTTCAATTTATATCTGTTTTGTTCGCTGAAGACCTAGCTGTCAAAAACAAAGCACCAAAAAGATGCGAGAAGCCCATTTTGGGCTGATTTCAGGAAACTTCAAATGAAGCTTTTCACGTTTTTTGGATTTTATTCTTATGCAAAAAGACACGGAAAGACGTGCATCTACCAAACTAGCTTTCGGCTGCTCAGATCTTCATACAAAAGCTCAATGCGTCTTTTGACTATTAGAGTTATCAGGAAATTTTCCCTCACTCTCATGGACGCCTTCCCTCGAGAGAGAATGGCCACCACTTTCTTCAAGCTTCCCACCATTCTCTCTGTAACTGTAATCCTTGCTTTAGTTTTGATCCTATACACCCACATAGTTTCCTCCTAGGACATAGAAAACAGTTAAGACTATGTGGTGGACAACCCCTTCATCAATACCCTCGACGGAAAACGTTCCTCACTAGAATCAGAAAGGGTTCACACTATGACGTCTCTAGGAACAACATTTGTAATGGGATATCGGTGAACAACCGGATTCAGCTTCTTCAGTACTGCAAGACGCATTGCCTCAATGTTCTTGGAGACCGAAAAAATTGTGGGCGGTGCGGGCACAAGTGTGGATTTGCAGAGCTCTGTAATATTTCTCTTTTTTCTTTTGTAAATTAAATGTGCGGGAGAAGATTCTTGTATAATATTTGTGAGCTTTCATTTTCTGCAAGGTGTCAAAGAACCCTCTAAATCTAAAACTCTTTTGTTCGGGTCATGACTGAGCTGGTCTTGTGAAACACACGGCCCAACTACCACCCTCCCACGTTATCCTAACTCAGCCACATCAGCCTAGCCCGACCACGTTGGGCTAGCTCGGCCAAGCTACGCTATTTCTATGGTGCCCTATCCTTCCAGCCACGTCAACTGCACATCATATGGGTGAGCACAACTACTGATAAAGAATAATAAGGAAGATGACTCCACTGGGGAACAGGACTCTATCCCGAATACCCCAGTAGGTAACCTCATCCCGACAACCCCGGAAGCCCAATCCAACTAGGACATGGATCTTCAGCTATAAAAAGGTACTCCATGCTCGAGGTAAGGGATCCAACTCCTGAAACCTACACCGCTACTTAGCTCGGAGAGGCATCCTTATAGCTCAGCCCGTCCACCCTATCACCTCCTATTGACTTGAGCGTCGAAGTTCTTACCCGGGGATAACTCCTCGGGCCTCTGACTTTTGCTTCCTTGATCACAGGTCTTGAAGCGCAGCCACGTCCTTGTAGCTCGGCCCCGCCTGCCAGCAAGGACTATCTGGTTTCTCTCCTCAGTTCATGCACCACCTCGCATTGAGCAGCATCAGATTGGCGTCGTCTGTGGGAAACCGTACAAAAAGCCTTTCCCAAAAGTCTCATTCCTCGCCGCGCAATTAAGGAAGCGATTAAAAACCAGTCTGAACGATCAGCTGACCATTCCCCGCCTTGGGAGAACCAAGAAGTTCAGTGACCTTCGGCCGCAGTAGATCCAACGCAATTCCGAGCCATGCAGGAGAAGGTTGATAAGATCTTTGAATTCATGCAAACACTAGGGTCTGTTGTGCCACCAAACCGAGCTGTCCCCCTTCACGCCTTGATGCGCACGAAGGACGATCCTCAAACCGAGGACCCCAAAGTGCGCCGGTCAGATGTAAGGGGAGAGCGATCCAAACATATGAGGCAAGACACAACCCGAAAGCCCACCACCACTACTCGTTCTCAAGGACAGGACTACCTGAGTGCATCCCCGCTAAAGAAAGACTCGGTAAAAGGACGCCCCCCTTCGTGGTCTTAGTCGTCGAGTCAAGCTCGGTCAAGGATCACCCAACATGACCCAAGAGGGAGAACATACACACTACAGCCCAAAACAATAGAGATGTCGAAATTAAAGAGATCCGACAACGTCTAGAAGAGTTAGAGTGCACTTCCACCCATAAGAGTGCAATTCCCGTCGTAGACCAACCTGTGCAAGCCACCGCGCATATCACCAAAGAGCCACCCTTCATCCAGGACATAGTGGACGAGCTACCCCCTGTCGGATGGCGAGCCCCCAAATTTGACTAGTACGATGGGAACTCCGACCCTTTCAACCATGTCGCGATACTCAAAGCCCAGATGATGCTACATGGTCCGTCGAAGGGATTGATGTGCAAAGCCATTGTAACCACACTGCAAGGCCCAGACTTGGCATGGTACTCCTCCCTGCTGCCGAGGTCTATAGCATCATTAGCCCAACTAGAGACCCAGTTCCTGGCATAGTTCACAACTAGTCAGAAGCATTGGAAAAACTCGGCCAGCCTTATGCAGGTCCTATAGAAAATGACAGAGTCCCTTAGAGACTACTTGGCGAGGTTCAACCAAGAAGCACTTCAAGTCAGGGACTTAAATCAATCAGTTGCAGTGACGGCCATACAACACGTACTTCGCCCTTCCCCGTTCAACTTCTCCATCTCCAAGAATCCTCCTCAAACGTTGGTCGCGCTAATGAGTCGCGCACAGAAATACATCAATGCTGAAGAGGCCCAAGCGCAGCTTAGAGATGAGGATGAGAAGCCCGATAGAAAAAGGAAGGAGAATGACGAGCGGAGGTCCGAGAGGACGGACGAAGACCACAAGAGGCAAGATCGTCGGGCCGAAGTTTTGATGCAAATCCACGACCACAACAATGTCAGGTGGCCCAAGAAGATGAAGATGCAAGGTAACAAGAGGAACCGAGACAAATATTGCGAGTTCCACCAGGACCATGGCCACTAAACAGAGAACTGTATCATCCTGCGCAACTATATCGAAGATCTAATTAGGCATGGTCATCCCAGCAACTTCAGCCCTCAACGCGAAGACACACCGTACCAACCCTCGAAGATCTATTGTACCGGTCCAGCCCTCGACGCGGAGACCCACCGTACCAGTTCAGCCTTCGACGCAAATCCTCGGATGGGCCACTCAAATGCTTGGCTAGGCCATTCAAATCCTCGGACTAGGCGGCCTATGACCACAAGGCCGCGCAATAGTCTGGCTGAGCATTCCCCCTCCTTGAAAGTAGAACTGGGGGAGTGGTTCGGGAACCGAAATTTCGATTCTTATTTAAGTTCTGCAACCAACGATCGAAGGACTCCTTGGCAACGACCAACACGGCACGGATGATAGAGAGAGAGAGAGAGAGAGAGATGGGTTGGAAGATTTTATATGTTCTTAACGTCGTATTAACAATCGTATGGTTGAATGCGACTACCAAGAAAAATGTGGGGAAGTGATCATCCCATATCTCTTTGGAGTTGGAAATTGATGAGGGGTAATTTGGCACAACCTGTTAAGTAAAAGTCACGTGAACGTGATCTGTCAGTATGATGATAATTCAGCAAGAGGAGCCTAGTCAGCAGTTTTCAGAGCCTGGGTGTTCGGTCACCTTGGTACAAAGCCACTTCAGCACAAAGTCACCTCGGCATAAAATCACCTCGGCGTAGGGTCACTTCATCATAAAGGCATCTCGGCACCTAAGCCAGCCCGGGGCCCAAGAATCGAAGTGACACATAATCGACTCTAGAAGTTTCCTAGTAGACTCTGAAGCTCATAGGATCACGCCGCGTAACGGTAGGCCTTATCCTCTCCCAGCCCAGACCGAGCGGTAATGATAGACATCATTGACTGATATGTTACTCCCCGGCTAAAGCGGAAACGGATCTCATCTACTCGGGCCGAAGATCCCAGGACCGTTCTATGAGACCCACGGCAGCTCAGCTATATAAGGGCAACAACCACCTCCAGGGCCCAGGTACACACGATTACTTACATTCAAGCTCTCTAGCACTCAAATTTTAACTCGCAACTACAACTATAATATTGACTTAAGCATTGGAGCGACCTTACCGGGTCATCCACCTTGGTCTCTCTGATCCCTATTTTGCAGTTTGATCGAGCTTGCCACGTGATTACGTCCAGGCAATCTTCCAGCTAGGAGCTGCCAGATCGTGCATCATCAATTGGCATCATTTGTGGGAAACGATCGAAAGTTCATCCCAATCCTAGTTAAAGTCTCAGTCTCAATTTCAACCTCAATGGCATCATGCACCCACAATGGAAAGAGCGACAGTCACTCCCCAGGGTTCCTCAGTGACTATTGGCCAGTTCACCACTCCCCTGACTGTCTCTAGAGTCCCATCACTGTCTGCGCCGCACACTACACAACAGGCGAGTGTCCCGCTCCCCCAAGTGAGCGCCACATTCTCAGAGCCCTTCGTGATTCCCCTTGGGGTCGGGCACTCCCAGTTCAATGACCTCGTCTAGAGCATCCAAAGGAAAACCATCATCAAGGGCAAACGTAGAACCAAAATCAGCAACGGGCTCACCAGAACGTCCGCCAGTCCCCTCCCCCCCCCGGCGATGAGAGAACTTAGTAGGTATTGGTTCCTCCTTCATGACAGACCCTGCCACGGGGTACAATAGGCGGCTGGCGTACTCCCCCTGCTTCCCGAAGAGAAAGCTCGAGGGATAGGCCCAAACCCAACTAGCCCAAGAGGCACAGTCAGCAAATTCCACATCAAGGTGAGGTAGATTGCTAGCTCGAGAAGAGACCCCTCAGTTCCCCACGACAACCAGAATCGAACACATAGCGGAGAAGAAGCGGAGAGGAGAACCTTTGAACCACCTCAGCCTACCACTCGGAGTAAGATTGAGGTACTCGACAACACAGAGAATGGTAGTATAAACGCTGCACCACCAAAGAAGCAACAGTGACGACGTCACAAGATTCGCAGTTCATCAATAAGGAACAATCCACCCGTGAAGCCCAGCCATCTAGTAGATCAAGGTCGAGAAAGAGAGGAGGTCAGCTCGGTGGCCACAAGAACGATGCCTGCTCTTTTAAGCCGGCCATCTCCCTGTCACCTGAGCTCTTGGCGGCCCCAATGCCAAAAGATTTCAAGGTACCGCTGGTAGACAAGTATCATGGGTCCTTTGATCCTAACGATCACGTAGACACATTCCAGTCTCAAATGCATCTCACAAGGACCAATGAGGCTTGCATGTGCGTGGCTTTCTCCACCACATTCAGAGGAGTAGTTCGGACCTGGTATAAATACCTCGCACCAGGTTCCATCAGAAGCTGGGCGTAGTTCGCAGACATGTTTACGACCCACTTCATCACCAGTAAGAAGTGCTCGAAGTCACAGGAGAGCCTTCTGAACATGGTGCAAAGGGAAGGAGAGTTAATTCTGAACATGGTGCCTGTAGATACCAAACCTTAACCCAGCAATACATCTCAACGCAGCGCAAAAATTAATCACTCACAAAGAGTTCAAGTGGCATGTCGTGGCCGACAAGCCAAAGAACATCACCGAGTTCCTCAAGTTGGCCGATCAGTTTATCAATACAGAAGAAGAGATAAACCAGAAGACCAACAACCAAGGAGAGAAGAGGAAGAGAGAGGAAGAAGGAACGAGCAACAAGAAAAGGAAAAAGAGCAAGTCCCCAAGCTTGAGGAGTAAGTCCCCCTCACGAAGTTACAGGTCGAGTCAATATTCCAAGACCCCGCCAGTGGAGAGAACCAACTATACTCCCCTGAACGCAAAGCAAGGAGAGATCATAATGGCCATCAAAGACTCCTCCATCGTCAGATGACCACCCAAGCTATGAGGATACCCAACGACCAGGAACTCGAACGTCTATTGTCACTTTCATCGGGACCATGGTCACAACACAAAAACTATAGAAACCATCGCGACGAGATCGAAGAGCTAATCCGCCGTTGGTACTTGAAGAAATACATCTTGCATGAGGAAAAAAGGCAGGGGGACTAACAGCGAAATCGGAAGAAAGATGCCCTAGAAAGCAGCAAACAGAACGAGAAGGCACCTCACTCGCTACCAGAAGAAAGACCGATCCACGAGGTGATTAATATAACCATTGAAGGATCTATTATAGTGGGGTGCATAGTAGAAGTTGGGAAAACGTCAGTCCAAAAACTGGATCATGAAGCAAAGAACCCACCCAAGCGACCTCAAATCGAAGAACCAATCTACTTTAACAAGGATGATTCCTGTGGGATTCATTACCCTCACAACGACACCCTGGTCATGTAGATGATAATCAATGACTTCAAAGTGAAGCGGATCTTGGTGGATTCAAGCAGTTCGGCCGATATCCTCTTCAAAGGAACTTTTGATAAGTTGCAACTACAGCAGAGCGATCTAAAACCAACAAATGCCCCATTAGTAGGGTTCAGAAAAGAGGAAGTTAGGCCTATAGGTCGCATTATAGTACCAGTGGAGGCGGGCAAGTGGTCGAATATTGTCCAGTTTGAGCACACATTCTTGGTGGTCATGACCCCATCCCCCTACAATGCGATCATAGATCGGTCTATTACACATGTTTTACGTGTGATAGTGTCAACTTACTATCTCACGATGAAGTTTGACGAATTATGGAGTAGGGGTGATACGAGGCAATCAGCTCGAGTCTCGGAAGTGCTATGTGGCTGCCCTCATGAGAAAGGCAAAACTAGTAGAAGATATCAAACTGGAGCGACCAGCAGACTACACCGAGGAGTGATAAGCAAACTGGAAGAGATGGTCCACATACCAGTGTCAAATATTGAACCGACCAAGGCTCTCCAGATCGGTGCACTGATAAGCAAACTGCTCCGAACACAGCTAGTAAGTTTCTTACTTAACAATTTAGATGTTTTCACCTGGTCCGCGGAAAAAATGCTCGCAATTGGCCCTAGTATAATAGCTCATAAACTTAATGTGGACCCTTTAGTCAGGCCAGTTAGATAAAGAAAATGCAACCTCGCCCTGGAGCGGTGGAGGGTAGTCAATGAGGAGGTCGGGAAGCTCCTCGCCGAAGACTTCATCAAAGAAGTCCATTATCCGAGCTGGGTCGCTAACCTCATGCTTGTGAAGAAAGCCAATGGTAAGTGGCACATGTGCGTCGACTACACCAACCTAAACAGAGCTTGCCCAAAGGATTGCTTCCCCCTTCCCAGAATTGACCACCAAGTAGACATGACCTCAGGGCATGAGTTGCTGAGTTTCATGGACGCCTAGTCCGGTTATAATCAAATTGGATGGACACAGCTGACCAAGAAAAAACTGCTTTTGTAATCGAACTTGGGTTGTACTATTATAAAGTTATGCCCTTTGGTTTGAAAAATGCTAGAACAACTTTCCAGCGACTTGTAAATAAAAATTTTGAAACCTTTGATTGGTAATAAAGTGGAATGTTATGTTGATGACATGGTCGTGAAGACCAAATTTTCTAGATCTTTAATTGACGATTTAGATGTTGTTTTTCAAATTTTAAGGAAATACAAAAAGAAGTTAAACCCAACTAAGTGTGTCTTCAAGGTCACATTAGGCAAGTTCCTCAGTTACATAGTGAACCGACGTGGCATCGAAGCCACCCTAGAAAATCAAGGAGGTACAACGACTAATTGGCCAGGCAGCTATCTTAAACCGATTTATGTCTAAAACGATAGGTCACTGCCTCCCCTTTTTAAAGTAATTAAAAAGAATGAGACTTTCGAATGGACTGAAGAGTGTCAGCTCTCGTTTGATGAGCTAAAAAGGTACCTAAGTACCTCCCTGCTTTTAACCCGACCTAAGGAAGGAGATGTGTTGAAGTTGTACCTCTCTGCGAGTGACGAGCTAGTCAGCTCGGTGCTAATCAAAGAGGAAGATCGGGTTCAACGACCCATCTACTGTGTAAGTAAAGTGTTGTAGGATGCAGAAACCAAAAACCCCGATATTGAGAACCTAGCGTACGCACTAGTGGTAGCAGCTCAGAAATAAAACCCATACTTCCAAGTCCATACCATCATCGTCCTTACTAATAGACCTCGGAGGAATATCCTACTTAAGCCCAAGGTGTCAGGAAGATTGACGAAGTGGTCCATCGAGCTTAACGAGTATGACATCCGATTCGAGCCATGGCCAGCAATCAAAGCGCAAGTCTTGCAAGACTTCATAGCAGAATGCACGTTCAGCATACCGGCCCCTGAATTGACTAAGCCCGCTAACACGACGGAGGCGTCGACCAGTGCAGAACCGGTCCTAGTCAGATCAGTACCAACATGGGACGAGGAGCCCTAGATCCTCCATGTTGACTGCTTGTCCAACCAGCGAGGAAGCGATGCGGAAATGATATTGTACGGCCCAAGCAAGGTGAAGTTGGATTACGCTCTCCAGTTCGGACACAAGGCGTCGAACAATGAGGCGAAATATGAAGCACTAATTGCAAGGCTGAACTTAGCAAAGGAAATGGGAACAAAACACCTCATCATCTGCAGTGGTTCTCAACTAGTGGTTAACCAAGTCAATGGTGACTATGAAGCACACGACTCGACTATGACAGCCTACCTGACCAAAGTCCGAGAGTTCCTACCAAGCTTTAGCTCTTGTTTTATCAGGCAAATTCTGAGGTCCAAGAACGCTAAGGCCGACGCCTTATCATGACTAGCAAGTACAAATAACAACACTATGCGAACTGTGTACATAAAGGACTTGCCTCGGCCTAGCATTTTTGGGGGAGCAAAAGAGATTGTTCCCGTGTTGCAAGTGGAACCGAGTTGGATTRATAAGCTCATTGATTATCTACTCCACGGGACCCTACTTGTGGAATGCAACGCAGCTCGGAGGGTAGAGCATCAATCAGCCTGATACGTTCTCATAGACGGATGACTGTATAGGAGATCCTTCACGCTCCCCTACCTATGTTGCTTGCGACCCTCAGAAGATGAGCTCATACTTTGCGATATCCATGAAGGTTTATGCGGAGGACAGTTGAGGGGCAGGGCCCTCGCCCAAAAGCCATTAAGACAAGGCTACTATTGGCCCACAATGAAGGCAAACACACTTGAGCTCGTTAAGAAATGCGACAAACGTTAGAGGCATGCCAACATCCCCCATCAGTCTGTTGCCGATTTGAAGTATCTTACTAGCCCGTGGCCTTTCGCGTAGTGGGGAATCGATATCTTCGGTCCTTTTTCTTCGGCAACTGGGTAGAGGAAGTTCTTAGTCTTGGTAGTAGACTACTTCACGAAGTGGGTGGAAGCTGAACCGTAGGTGAGCGTTACGGCCTGGAACGTGCAAAATTTCTTCTAGAAAACATCATGTGCAGTTTCGGACCGGCCAAAGTCTTGATTTTGAATAACGGGAAGCAATTCGAAGACATCAAGTTCCAAAACTGGTGCGTCAAGATGGGGATTCAGCAAAACTTCACCTCGRTAGTGCATCCACGAGCGAACGGATAGGCCGAAGTGACGAATAGGGCTATCCTCCGCGCATTGAAAGCTCACCTCGTGCGAGATAAAGGCTTTTGGGTGGACAAACTGCCTAGTATCCTTTGGACCTACCGGACTACCATCAAAACCGCGATCRGCAAGACACCCTTCAACCTCACTTATGCTTGTTTAATTGAGTTTTATATATTCGAGGGAATACACAACGATCATGACATTGGTGGATGGATCATTGATCCAATCTTTGTCTAATCCCTTGTCAACTAGAAAGGAATGATACCTGAAGAASTTAACCAATGACAAGCCCACATGAATTACAATGAATGCATGGCATCAGTTGATTAGTTAAAAATTGGATGATAACATTGATTGGTCATGAGTTTAATTTTTAGGTTTTGTTATCCCACTTTCCATGACATTCTTACCCCTGTTAAGGGCCATACTGTGTGTTAATTTGGAAGTCCTCGTTTGAGTGAATTGGGATTTTGTCCTCACACCGTCCTCCCAACAAGTCCATCCATGTATTGGGAATATCTTCCCATTAATGAAATTATACAAATATAGAGATGTTCTGAGTGCACAACTGCAGATGTTACCAAGACARTGTGAAGACTAGATTTGTGAGGATGAAATTTGATTCAATTCTTACTGACTCAAGTAACGATCTAGGCCATGTTTGATTCAACTCTCATTCTAATCTAAGATGAAATTTTAAAATAAAAAAATGGGTAGCAATAACCAAACATTTTTTTCCAATAAAATACATTCCACCAATGCCCAAAATCATCCGCATAGATGTTTTTTGGTGGATAGCCAACGATCAATGCCCATTGGTACAAGTTTCAACGTAATCCACCAACAAACATTTATGGTGGTAATTTTATAGACCTAGCAGGTTGGCTGTTTATGACCACTGACATAGAGTTTCTTTAAAGAAGGAAAATAAGCAAGAT
>NW_010729457.1:60237-88972 GCF_000365185.1 Nelumbo nucifera | reverse complement strand
TCTAGAATGTTGTCTTCTAGAATGAACATCTCATTTCAGATGGATTCCAATATTAGCAAACTCCCTTGCAGAGACTCATTGTCTTTAAGAGATTTTAATCTGGGACAGTATTTCTTTCTTGTATATTTTATTTTCTTTTCAAGATTCCTATTATTTCAGTCTTAGAATCACTTAGAATCTGTTAAAATCTCTTGAATTCTTTATGAAAAATTGCATACCAAGTATAGGTGCCAATTAAGAAAGGAAGAGGAGAGAAGGAAGCAAGAAATGTTGAAGAGRGTTATCTGTTTTATTTATGAAAGAAGGTAAGGTTGAGTCTGGCATTGCAAATAGATAACATGGACAGGACTACTAGGTGCTTACTCTAAGAAGATGGTTATAACTATTTCATGCCCCAAAATCTGCCTAAAAGAATGTAGCAATGCCATATCTTTTGGAAATCCAGTGTCATCTGGCGTGGGTGGAGTGTTCAGATATGAGCRGGAAAATGCTACTCTTAGATGTATAATTCCTGTTTACTATTATTAATAAATTGATTTTTTTTTTGTTGCTGATAAAAAAATGCCTCTAAAGTTATTTCAGAGTGGTCATTGGCCGGATAATGTCAAAGAGTTGATTGTCCATGGGCACTAATTCAAGAGATTACGGGTGATTAGGAAAGGAAAATGTTTTTTTTTTTTTTTTTTTGAGCAAAGAAAGGAAAATGGTTTAGGTTAAGAAAAACCTCAGGGTCTCAGCATTTGATTTTTCCCATGAAGATAATCAGTTGGAATGTTAGGGGGGTTGGGGAGTCAAAGAAAAAGAAGGGTGGTTAAGGAAGTTTTTAGGAAAGAGAAGTCAAATGTTGTACTAATTCAAGAAACAAAGTTGGAAGAGGTGGATAGAAGATGGGTAAGAAGTGTGTTGTCAGCCAGAGGCTTAAGTTGAGCTTTTGCACAATTGTGGGGAGCCTTAGGAGGCATCCTAACAATTTGGAAGAATGAGAAGATAGAGTGCACTGAAGAATTGATTGACAACTTATCTTATCCTCTGGTACCTTCTCTTGTGCTTCCTTCTTTGGAACCTTATCTCAGCCTTCTGCCTCTAGTGTTCTGTCTTTCCTTGTTAAAGAGGTTTGGAGTAAGCCCATTCCTCCTCGGGTTGGTAGTTTTTGTTGGGAAACATTCCTGGAAAGAATTAACACAGGTGACCTACTTCAAAGAAAGATACCCAATTCTTGTCTATCCCCACATAGGTGTATTATTTGCAAAGTTGAAGGGGAAACTGGTTACACCTTTTGATATCTTGCCTATTTGGTAGAATTATTTGGGATTAGGTTTTCTCCCTTTTTGTGTGCAGCTGGTCCCTTGAATGTGCAAAGCCTCTTCTCTCCTTATTTTAGTTGGCCTTTAAAAAGAGGGAGAATCATGTGGAGATGTATTAGGGCTGCAGTCTGCTGGTCTATCTGGGAAGAAAGAAACTCACATACCTTCTTAGAAAAGGAAAGAACCATTGAGAATGTAATGGAGCTGATACACTTAAGGGTGGCTCACTGGATGAAATCTCTGGACCTATTCACAGATTTTTCCTTGGATGACTTGATGAGGAATGCCCACCATGGTGAGTTATCTATAGAAGGTACAAGAGCTTGTCCACCGGTTTGAGCACTTCAACATCCAGCAGATCCCTCGAGATGAAAACAGACGAGACGATGCACTATCCAAGCTAGCTAGCTCTGCAAAAACCAACCTCGATATGATAGTACGGTTGGACACACTGGTCTAGCCAAGCATCGCATTGATAACCCTCCTCATCTTCCTAGTACAGCATCGATGGACCCCATTACACAGTACCTTTGGGAGGACACACTTCTGAAAGATTGGACAGAAGCAAAGAGGTTACAGCATAGAGCAACCCAGTACTGCCCTATCCAATGTTAGCTCTACCGCTGCTCACATACTCTCACATACATGAAGTGCCTCTCCCTAGCTGAAGTAGATTACGTCCTTAGGGAGATCAATGAAGGTATCTACAGAGACCACCCCGGCATGCGCACCCTGGCACACAAGGCACTCTGGTAAACTTATTTCTGGCCGATGATGAAGCAAAACACAATCCAACTAGTTCGGAAATGTGAGAGTTGTCAGCAACTTTCTAATCTCCACCATCAACCTGTAGTCCCCTTAAAGTCGACTACTAACCTGTGGCCATTCGCACAATGGGGTATGGACATCCTCGGTCCCTTCCCTATTGCGGTTGCACAGAAGAAGTTCCTCCTGGTAGCAATAGATTACTTCACCAAATGGGTGCAAGCCGAAGCTTTTGCACACATTACCACACACAATGCTTGGAACTTCTTCTAACAAGGTATTGTCTACCGATTCGGTATTCCACGCATCCTCATCACAAATAATGGGACGCAATTCACCGACCAAAAGTTTGAAGCTCTCTATGCCAACCTAAGGATTGACCATCAAACCACTGTCGTACATTGACCCTAGAGCAATGGGCAGACCGAGGTAACCAATCGAACCCTATTGCACAACTTGAAAACTCGGCGGGATCAAGCCAAGGGAAGGTGGGTCAAGGAACTGCTGAGCATACTCTGGGCATATAGGACCACTTTGTGGGCGACTACCGAAGAGAC
Organism: Nelumbo nucifera; assembly: GCF_000365185.1. Next base: position 86,346 of record NW_010729457.1, on the reverse strand, counting down.
ACCCCTCAGCCTGAGCTACGGGGTTGAGGCCATGGTGCCCGTGGAAATAGGCTCCCCAAGTCTCTGGGCTGAGCTTTTTAACAAGGATTAGAACCATGAGGACCTCCAGGCAGAGTTGGACTTGGTAGAAGAAGCCCGAGATCGAGCACATATCAAGATGGTAGCACAATAGCAGAGAATGACGAAATACTATGACTCCAAAGTCAGAAGATGCGATTTCAAAACAGGTGATATTGTCCTCCGCAAAGTCATTGTACTCGCACCCGGGGAAGGAAAGCTTGGACCAAACTAAGAAGGGCAACATAGAGTCACCAGGGTTCTTGGGCTGGACACCTATAGATTCGAAGACCTCGATGGCCGACGAATATTGAGAAGTTGGAACACAGGGAACCTTTAAATGTATTATCAGTAGTTTGATGACTAATGCAAATTGTTTTATTCAATCTACACCTCTGATTGTCCTACACTCTACACACACGCACCACTACATGCATGCACAACGTAAACCGTACTACACTGCCATACTACACAGCTGCACAACACTCACCGCACAATACACACGTAGCTCGGCACAACTCACTAACTCAGCTGATCTTTGAACAGCCTGAGCCCAAGACGTATAGCTCGACAATGTATCACTAACCAAGTAACTCGACTCGGCTGTTGACGACCAAGCCTAAGGTGGAGAAGAATGCTCCTGCCCACCAAGGTCTGAGGGTGGTCATCAAACTTCACTCGTCCATTAACCAATTGTCGGATAGAGCTAGCCAAAGAATGGCTAGCCCTTGAAGAGCCCCAAAAGCTCCTGAGACCCGAAATTGAGCATCCCAAAGATGAGAGCCCGAAGCACCTTCCAGCCCCACTAGTCGGAGATTGAAGATCTCGGCCAACCCTAAACCTCAGCTAAGGCAAGGCCGAGGAACAAAAAAAAAGGAGAAAATATATATATATATATATATATATATATACACGTACACGTACAAGTTTAGAACAAAAGAGTTTCATTAAGTTAAGTGTTCAAGTACAACGATTAAGGCTTGGCATACCGAGCCATTACAAGAAAAAAAGGAGCAGAGAAATCTGTAGCCAATCAATCCTCAGTGGGGGGATCAGCAGCATCCTCACCATCCTCACCATCTTCATCCCCATCAACCTCCTCATAAGCAATGTTGTCCGAAGTAGGTGGAGTGTCCAAATTATATGCATCCCAAGTTTGCACAATCTACCCCAACTTCGGGTAGTAACGCAGAGCCCTCCTACGGAAGATGTTGAAATTATGTATGGATTGGGCTTGAGCTTGAGATGTCGGTCGGGATGGGCTTATGACAGAAAATTCGAGCCGGACATAAATTTTAGTTGGGCTTTCTTATGATTATAATTGATTATTAAAATTTTCAGTTTATAACCTATAATTTTTATATAAAAAAATTAGTTAAGTTACAGACTGCAGCAGTAGCAAAACGTAGGTGGCATTTGGTAGCGCCGAATGACCATCCAATGCTGAAAAACTTGCTTTTTCAGCGCTTGGTGGTCGTTCAGCTGCACCTCCTAATGGAGCCACTGAACGCTGAAACTTCCTCCAATTTTTTCAGATTTTGAGCTACGTCCAAGTGCGATGGGAGGTAGCCCACAAATCCTCATTCCAATGGTGCCCCTTTGAGAATTCGGATAATCCAGAACTACCCTCACGGCTTAAATCATCCCAAGCCCAAATCTAATTTTTGTTTTTGTTTTTTTATATTTTAATCATATTACTAAAAATATTTTAAATATCTTTATTTTTCCTCAGCACTATCACTTATATTTATTTTTATTATTTTTTAATAATATTATATGATATTTTTATATTTTTACTTTTTATTACTGTTATTTTATAATTTTTATTTATTTTTTACATTTTATTATATTTATAATAATTTTTTACTGTTTTACATTTTTTACATTAGTTTAATATTTATAAATCTATTTATTACATTTTATATTCGTTTTATATTATTTTTAATAATATTATATGATATATTTTATATTTTTATTTTCATTTTATTATTTTTTATTGTTTATAACATTTTACTAATTTGTATTTATTATATTACTTTTTTCTATTTATTATATTTTTGAAGCTTTTTACTTTTATATTTATAATTGCTTTATCATTTTTAACATTTTTTTAATTTTTATTGTTTTTATTATTTTTATAATACCATATTATATTAATTATTTTATTTACTTTTATGTAAATAACGATTTGAGAAATAAATTTGTAAAACATAAATATTTGAGACGTACAGCATTAAGATTACCTTAGATAAACTTAATAAGGATTAACCATGGATTGGATCCGGCTTGAGCCCAATATTTTAAGTCCTAGGGTTGGACCAGACTATTGATTCTCATCGTGGTCCAACCCGCTAGAAGCATCCCTGTATGAACGAACATGTCGCATCACATTGAGAGAGCTTGTTGTTGGCAGACTGTCAAAGTAGATGGTCAAAATTTTCCTCATTTTCCTTTTACCGAAAAAAATTCATGTCTTCTAGTCCACCTTGATTTTAAAAATAACCCCAAAAGATTTTCACCTTAGACATGTAACATGCATCATAATATGTGGTAGTCCATACTTGGGTGTATTCTAATTTGGGATGCAGTAATGGATCCTACCAATAGATATAGATAAGTAGTAGATAGGGGTGGCCACGAGTCGAGTTCTTTATAAGCTATTTGAGTTCGGCTCATGAAAAGCTCAGCTCAATTCAGTTTCAACTGAGCTTCAAGTTAAGTTCAAGCCGAACTTAGAAGTTTGATTCATAAACGAGTCAAGTTCGAGCCTAATAGATCTCGACTGGTGAGGCTCGCGAGCTAAGTTCATATTTATATATATAATAATAAAATTATAGAAAATAATATATAATAAAAATATTATAATTCTTAATTTTTTAAATATCAAATAAAAATATTCTTATACATAATTTTTTATTTTTATAAAACATTTTTTTCTCAAATCGAGCTCGAGCTTACAATCTTTTGATTCGAGTTGAGCTCGAGCTCGAGCCTTGTACTTCATAGGTGAGCCGAGCTCGAGCCTTGTACTTCATAGGTGAGCCGAGCTCGAGCCTCGTACTATTCGGCTCAACTCGGCTCGAATCCACCCCTACTAATAGATTCAGAGTGGTAATTTTTTTGGCTTAATATGTGGGAGAAATTAACGTGGGCTCGAGGGGTTTGACTATGATACCTAAAAGATATGATACTAGAAAAGTATATAGCCAATCAACCCATATCATAAAAGTTGTAACTAGACCTGGCAATTGGGTTGGGTGGGTCGGATTCGGGTTAAGGTCAAGACCCTTTTGGTTGAATTTCGAGTTGGGTTGTCAAATGCTAGATGCTAACCCTAAATGTTCGGGCTAGGGTTCACACATGGGTCAATTTGGGTCATCCAAAAAAAATAAAGAAAAACTATATGAAAAATGTCAAAATTAAAAGAACTAACCTTAAAATTCTAAATATAAAATAAAAAACTTGAACATTTAACAATTTAAAGAGTAAACAATAAAGAGTAAAGACTAAATAGAAAAAAATTAAATAGTGGAAACTTCTAACAATGCATAAATAGTCCCAATTAGACTTGACAATCGGGTCAGCGGGTTGACCCATGACCCAACCCAACCCAATTTTTTCCAGGTTGGGTCGGGTCAGGCCATTCTCACATTCAAGTAGTTAAATATGAAACCCTAACCCTGTTTTTTTGGGTTGGATTGGGTTGGGTTTGCGGGTTGAGTCAACTTTTTGCCAATTCTAATTGTAACTCATCAAGTGGATTTCCATCAAAATTCACACGGATTTTGATTGGTCAAATCCTTTTCGGTATTATGTCTTTCTGACATCATAGATTTTCCTTCTAAGGAGATGATATGGACAACCTCATCCCAATTGTATGTGATGAATGGGTATTAGATTTTGTTCACCGAATGAACTTCCAAAGATCCATGCCTTTGCTCTGACTTCTAGTTAATTTGTAGTTTGGATTACTATAATATCTAATACAACTTATTATCATTTTCCTTTGCCCAACTAGTGGGTTTGCTGGTTTAGCCGTTTTGTGAAAGAGTTTAGACAAACAAACCCAATAAGAAACTTCTATTTGGCAAGTTCGTTTGTAGTTGAGAAGTAACCCTCCATCCAAATCCACTCCTCACCATTTAGGAAAATTTTGCCATATATCAACTTATCTGGTTGGACCAGTTGATTTGTCAGCCAGTTAATTGATATTCAGGTCTCCATTATGAGTCTGGATTTCCTCCTAATGAAAACTTTATTTGAAAAAGATGACAAAGAAGGGAAAAAGGATAGCACAAGCAAGAGAGTTTGGATGTGCTGACAATAATACACTGTTGGTTACACCCATCCAACCATGCATATGGAATATCGGTTCTGTTGTGGTCATCAATGTCCCAAAACAATAACACTCCGCTTGGTATAGAGAGCACCACCAAACCCTAAGGCTCAGTTTGGAAGGAGTATAAATACAAAACCTTATATTTTATATTTTGTATTATTTTTCATATATTTGTATTGCACATATTTGTATTTGTACTCTCTCTTTCTAATTAAACTGAGCTTAAGACTGAATTTGAAAGAAGTACAGATACAAATAAGTAGAGAACAAAATCTTATATTTTATATTATTTTGTATGTATTTACGTTGTACATATTTGCATTTGTATTCTTTTCAAACTGAGCTTAAATAAAAAAAAGAATGTAAAAAAAAAGCAAACAATTAAACAAAAACAAGCCCCCAGGACCAATACAAGCCAAACTAKCGACATCCCAAACCGCAATAACAATTACAAAACCTTGCCACCTCTACCCCTTCCTCTTGCACTCCTAGCATGCACCCTGATTTCATTTTCTCAATTAAAACATCTACATCCCAAACCGCAATAATAATTGCACTCCGGTTGCTCTTCCCTCACCCTGATGTCTAAACCAAGAACTTTTCCAAACGGTTTGAGATTCACCTTCGTTTTCTGCTTCCAAGAACAATCAGATTTCCTTCCCTCTACTTTCTAGTTTCTACCCACACTCTAGCACATTGTAGCCACGCATCGCCATCTTGAATTGTGAATGTGGGTAAAAGAAAGTGAATAAGAAATCTGGGATTCCTTTCTTGCTGTTTCTTGGGCAATCAAAAAGAACGATACCTAGTGAGCTTACTTACCTGAATATTCTTTCTCTACTAAACTTGTTGTAGTAGGGTCTACAAGAGGTCCAACCAGCCCCCAAATCAAGATACGAAGAGCCCCCCTTCTCTCCCACCCTCAAACCCCTATAAGAGCCAAGTCTTCAGGCCCACCTGAGCCAGCCCTAACTAAATTCCTCTTTGTCCAACACCCAAGACTCTTTCTACAGTATATGACTTTCTTAACAAGCCTCAGGTTGTATCAACCTCTCTAAATTTTGGTGCAACCTAACCTGGGCCTTTAATCTCGCAGGCCCCAATATTTCTTTGAATCTGTCCCAAATTATGGTGCAACCTAACCGAGCTCGACTCTCATACTGCCTTGGTGAGTCGAGCTTGAATAGCTAATTATTCAGTTTGGCTTGGCTCGAATCGACCCCTATTCCAAAATACCCATAATCCTTTATAAATATCCATAAATTAGATTTTTTTAGATAATTGCCTCAGGGTCGGAAAAATTTGGGTATTAACCATTCCCAATGGGGAGTGAGTGCCTCACCCAAAACCCATCCCGCCACTGGGGTTGGGGCAGGGATGGAGTAGAGCGTCTTGACTTACTAGGGCAAAGGACAAGAAAGAGTGTCCCATCTCATGCATCGCACATGCCCCCGTTAGTATATTTTTAAAGGTGTTAATCTCATTTTCTACATATGTTACATATTTTTATCCATGTTTATATTTTTATTATTTGATTGTAGTGTCATAGGTTCAACTATTTGATTTGTTGGAAAAATAAATTGACTTGTTGACTTACCACTTTGGAGGGAAAATGTTTGTTTTTTAATTGAAACACATGGTTAGGGGTATCAATGGGACCAGATTTGGTTTTGGCCCAGTCCGAATCAAAATCAATTTGAATGACAATCCAATAAGACATATTGAATTGGACCAGTCCTGACTTAATAGTCCAAAGTGTTTATTAGAATGGACTGGATCTAGTCCATCTGTAATCGATTTATATTGAATTCGGTCAAATTGAACCAGCAGCATCTGGTCCATTGACAGAAGATATATAATTGGAGTACGGGTGTCAAAGGACCAAATTTGGGTTTGGGTTAGACCCAATCTAAAATACACCCAGTTTAAACAGATTCAACAGTCCAAACATTGAATTGGGCCAATCCATAACGATCCAAAGTATTCATCAGATTGGATTGGACTGATCCATTTGTAATAGATTCATAGTGGACCAAATTGGATTGGATCAATATGCGGTCCATTGACAGCTCCATTCTTGATCTGAATTCCTATACATAAATTAAATAATATTATAATTTTTACTTATCTGTAAATTGGTTTGTTTATATGCAGTTGGAGGATCCTGTGTGTTGTTGTTCCTTATCATTGGTGTTGCATGGAGCTGCTGGATTTTTCAAAAACGTAAATTCAAACAGAAATTCTTCGAAGAAAATGGAGGTGTATTTTTAAATCAATTACTTTCTTTGCATGGAGATGATAGAGAGAGAAAGTTAAGGATATTTACTTCAGAGGAACTTATAAAAGCAACTAACAATTACAATGAGAGTCGAATCGTTGGTAAAGGAGGTTATGGCACGGTTTACAAAGGGACACTGCTAGACGAGAGAGATATTGCCATTAAAAAAATCCAAAGAGACAAACAAGAGCCAAGTTAAAGAATTCATAAATGAGATTGTCATTCTTGCTCGTCTCAATCACGAAAATGTGGTGAAGCTATTAGGTTGTTGTTTAGAAATCCCAGTTCCAATTTTAGTTTATGAGTTTATTACAAGGGGGACCTTGTTTCACCGTATCCATGGTGATGGGAGACAAAAGTTTGTGTTCTCATGGGAGGATCGATTAAGAATAGCGGCAGAAACTGTAGGAGCACTTGTATATCTGCATTCGGCAGGTGATCCGCCAATCATTCATGGAGATATCAAGTCTATGAACATACTCTCAGATGATAAATTCACTACAAAAGTATCAGATTTTGGTGCTTCAAGATTGGTCCCCCTGAATCAAATGCAGTTATCTACGCTTGTACAAGGAACTTTTCGGTACATAGATCCAGAATATATGCAAACAAGACAATTAACTGACAAGAGTGATGTTTATAGCTTTTGTGCAGTCCTTGTGGAGCTATTAAYAGGAAAGAAGATTTATTCTGATGACAAGCCTGAAGAACGGAAAAATATGGCAAAGTATTTTGTTTTGTCAATGAAACAGAACCGTCTCTTTGATATCCTAGACGATGAAGTGATGCATGGAGGAAATCGTATGCAGCTTCAAGGAGTTGCTGATCTTACAGAACAATGCCTACGATTGAGCGGGGAAGAGAGACCAACAATGAGAGAAGTTTCTATGGACTTAGACTACTTATGAGGACGTGGAGTTGGTAAACACTCATGGGTGAAAGAGAACTATGATGAAGAATCTGTGCACTTGTTGGTTGAATCTTCTTTGGACTCTCAAGTTGAAAGTTCTAGCAGGGGAATTGACAGCTTAAAGAATCAAGTTATATTATCCCTAGATGGTGCGAGATAATTTTCTATAGTAGTTTGGATCTACTACACCATCGTTTTCCTCAAATTTCTCCTATACTTCCATTCAATCTGATATATATAGGTGTCTCCTTACACATGTGTAAATATTCATTCATGTGAAACACACATTTGATGACACATCTGTAACACAGTAAATGGAAGCATAGAAGAATAGTGTATGAAAAAGGTGAGTGCAGGAGAAGTGTAGTGTTAGTGTTGTGTTTTTCCTTATTGTTATCTTCTCATGTTGTTGTTCTTCTTTTCAATTCAGTGCCAGTGTTTGTATTAGTGTTAATGTTAGTGTTAGTGTTAGGAAATAAATTAAGTGCAAGAGAAGTGTAGTGTGTTAGTGTTGTGTTTTGCCTTATTCTTCTCTTTGTTGTTCTTTTCAGTTCAATGTCAGTGTCAGTGTTAGTGTTGTGTTTTTCCTAATTGTTATCTTTTTATATTGTTCTTCATTTCAGTTCTTGTTTAGTTTTTATGTCATTAATGATCACTTTGTATGTCCAACCATATTGTGTTACCAACAATAAGTATATCTCAATTTTTAATATTGGTGATTATTTAAAGGAGTGTTTTAATTAAGAAGCAATGTTGAAATTCAACAACTTTTCCCAATAGGCTAAGTTTGGATGGAGTACGAATACAAATATGAATATGTTAGACATTTTAATGCCTCTTTTTAGAGGATTCTAATAAAGGGGGGCTACTTGCAACTATATAAAAAGTTCAGGGGAGGTGATTACAATCATCAAACTTCAGGGAAGGTTTCAACAATTTTCCCTTATTTTAATTTTATTTTCGTTATAAGAATCCAAAGTCATTTTCAGCTCTCTCTCTCTCTCTCTCTCTCTCTCTCTCTCTCTCTCTCTATATATATATATATATATATATATATATATATATATATATTACTTTAATAATTTTGTTTCATTTACATATTTGATAATCCAATGCATTTGCACCATGCACTAATATTCTAAATCCAATGGACAAGATTAATCTTTTCAAATCTTATAAATAAAATTTGGATATAAGTATATTTGACCTTCCAATCGATTTTTGAACACCTATTGTTAGGCCTTTTACAGTGAGAGACCAAGAGGGTAAAAAGTGCCCCATAAATTATTCCAGCCTATATTCAAAAGAAAAAAAGAAAAATTGCTTTTCAGAATTCAATTGTGCATAATGTATCATATATAGTCAGGCTTACAAGATCTTGAGCCTACTATTTTCTTGGTTTACTTTGAGTTCAAAAACTAATCAAACACATAATAAGATTCAAACTCAATTACCATCAAGCTTGATTAAAGCTAGCTAGATTTGATTACACTCCTATTAATGATCCCTTGCGCAAATTTTGGTCACCACAAGCTATCTTGAATTTCATGATCCCTTGGATCAACTTCAAATACTTATGTTGTTCATGATCCAATTCAGGCGAAGGCAAGAACAGATCTCAAGTCTTGGCTAGAACCAGCTACAATTGAGCCAATAGAGTTGATGTGAAGTTATGGATTATTGCCAGTCCAGGTCATGTTGTGCCAGTCCAGCATGGCCCATTTTATAGCTTTATTTATTAGGAAGTAACTCTTCTATCTCATTTAATGCTTATTACAAAAAAGACACAAAATCCATTCTTTTTGTTCATAATTATATTATAAAACAAGTCAATGGCAAAAATGTTATTTAACATTCCCATTTAATGTTTGTTAGGGAAAATACACAAAAATCCCTCTTTTTGTTCAATAATTGGAAGAAAAACTATGGTAGTTGCTGAAACCTTCCCTATAAGTTTGGTAATTGCAATCACCTCCCCTAAACTTCTTAGAATAGTTGCAAGTCACCCCCTTTGTAAAATCCTCTAACAAGAGGCATGAAAATGTCCAAAATACCCATGTAATTATTATTAAATTTTCTTAATGAATAAATTTAAAATGGGAYGATTTTTATTAATACTTTTACCATTTATAATGACATTTTGTTAATAATCAAATCATTTCTCAAAAAAATAAATTTGCTAATAATTATAATTACAATTAAATAATAATAATTTTTATTATGAAAATTAATTAACTAAAAAATAATTCTTTTAAATGGAAATTGATTATTTAGCCTATAATAATCTACCATTGAATTATCAAATGGGTTATAAGTTACAATTAAATAAAACTTAATTTTTAATATGAAATAAATAATAATCATATTTAAGTTAATTGTATTTTGACTGAATTTAAGTTTTATTGTCCATTTTATTTAATGTAAATTAATGGATATAAATCAAAATTAAATTGAAATGGAATAGATATAATTGCAATAAAATTAATGAAATTTAGGAAATTTAATGGAGTATTTGAGAGGAGAGAGAATTAAGGGGTATTTCATAGCTTAAATGAGAAATTGGGTGGTGTATTTATCCCTTATCACTATTCTAGAACAAGAATTTTATTTCTTACTCATCAAAAATAATAGAGTTATTTGGCAATTTATTCTTCAAGGACAGATATTTGTTCTACAGAAACAAAAACAACATTTAGATAATGAAAATATTTCTTTATAATCGTAACAAAATCTTTATTTGATTGAACACTCGGCCTTCAAGCATCATTGCTTCAAGCCCATATGATTATAGTGATTAAAGCATGTGAATCCTAGAGTTTAAAATTTAAAGATGATTGATCCTCATTCTGCCTCTAGGATGTCATATGTGATAAATTGATAACATATTTTTTATTACTAGCTACTAGCTAGTTTATTCGGTTCCACGTTTAGACATCGAAGCAGAACCTCACATTTCAATCGATACAACAAACTAACCCCACATTTCCTGATATTCAACAAAAAAATAGAAAATAATATAAAGGAATGAACTCGAATCATATAAAATGAAGCTCATCCACAGGTAGAGAAGAGAGGGTTGTCGAAGATGTATAAGTTTGGGAGAAATAGATGAAATCCTGTTAAAGATGTGTTCTGGTCGCTCGCTGTCCAGTTCTTGATGCAACAAGAATGTTCAACCCTCTTTTGGGTTGTGCAATAGTATTTTTTGAGGTCGAATGAATGAGAAATCCAGTTCTAGAGCTTGAGTTTACCATTTTGTGTGAATATAAAAGTGCCCCTTCTCTCACGTGGGAATGTCGCATATATGTTCATTATTAGATATAGATGTTGTGGGAATCACACATTCTTATAGAACTCGCTTTTTGAGAGTATCCATTTGTCACTCCCAAAGAATGCGTTCTTTGGGTGCTATTCTCATGCAGGAATGGCTCGTTTCTTTCGTTTTCTTTGTTTTTTTTTTTCTTGCCAAATGTGTTTTTGTTCTACAAGAATATTGGGAACAACAAAAACACTTTCACGGAACATTGCCAAATGGGGCATTAGTGTGATTTAGAAGTCATTTGCAACTGAAGAGTGAAGATAGAGGAGTACTTAAAAAACAGAAATAAGAATTAAAAATAGGGTAAATTTCTTAAACTACCCTTATGGTTTAGTTAATTGAATAAGTGTGTCCTTACTGTTTGAAAATTGACTAACACTACCCTTCTAACAATTGGCTAACTCTACCCCTATTGTTAGCATCAACCACCTAGTTATTAAATTATTGGTTATTTTTTAGAGAGTAGAAAAGATTAGACGCTGATATAATATATTGTTCAAACTTAATCAGACAATTGAAATCATCAGATCATATTGATTTTTAATCTCTCTCTCTCTCCCTTAGTTGGATTTGGGTGAGCTAGTGTAGTGTTTTTTGGAGAAACCCAAATAACCCCGCTAAGACCAAAGAGATCGGCGGAAGTGGAGATCTGAGAGAAAAAATGATTGACTTGTATTTGAACCCATATCTAACATAACCCAATGAGAGCCACTAGAGATGTTAAGGTAGCAGAACCTAAAAAAACAACTTTCTTATCTCAAACCCAGAGTAGAAATGGTAGCAAAAGTGAAGATGAGTAGAGAGAGATTGCAAAAGTGGGGAGGAGGAAAATAAGGAAGAGAAGAGAAGGGATAAACGGAGGATGAATCTGTTTTATTTTGATATTTTGAAGAAGAAAGGGTAAAATGGTCTTTTTAATTTTTCTGTTAACGGACATTAACGGTAAGGGAAGAATTATTCAATTGTCAGAAACAGTAAGGGTAGTGTTAGTCAATTTTCAAACAGTAAGGGTACACTTAGTTAATTAGCTAAACCATAAGGGTAGTTTAATAAATTTACCCTTAAAAACATGAAAAGAAATTTGGCCTATTTACACATGATAACATAAACATCTCCACAATGTTAGTGATAGCTCTTTTTCTAAGCCAATTTGTTTTTCGACAAACTATTTATTTGGGCAATTAGGGATCATTGTTTTTCTAGGCACATTTGTTTTTCAAGAAGCCATTTACTTGGGTAAATGAAATTATTCAAGTAAGTGCATTTGTTCTTTAATTTTCCAAGTAAAAAAGATAATGGCCGTTTTAACTTTAAGAGTCCATTATTAAGAAAGTAATTTTTTCCCATTCAAATATTGACAATTTTACAGGGAAAAATTACTAATTACACACTTAAGAAAGTATCACTTATCTGATAAATGATGCCCAGAAAAAAATGAACTCTCTATAAATCCCATATATTCAACTGTAAACAAAAACCTGATTGTACCCACCATCTGATTGAAGTCAAGCACATTCAGTCGAAACAGGAATCAGTGAAAGCAAAGTTGGTTCGAACAACGATCATAGCCTTTAATTGAGAATATCTTCCATGAAATAAAACATAAAAGTATGGAAATATTCCCGATGCAAGGCTGCTATAAAAACTGTTCGAACAGTGTTCGAACGGACTCTGCTCTGATTGAAGCCGATATCACACCTGACATCATGCATTGAAATTCCAGCTAACGTCAGCCCTCCAGGTTGGACAGTGTACAGTCGCCAGTTCAAGAGACGAAGAGTTGAGGGAGTCAATGGTAAATAAGCATTGAATTGTCCTATGACTTTTTCGTTAAAGACTCAGCAAAATTAGTTGAGGTGGATTGAACCATAAAAACCCCATTTAACTAGTTAAATAAACTAAGCGATATATCATACAGCCAACTAGTACTGAACAGTGTTATATATGGTTTGTTTATCGATTTCAAAAAATATTTTAAGTGGACTCGGTGCTCTCAAAATCAAGATCAAAATGATAGTCCGAACAAGTCTTCCCAAGTAGAGACGTGGGGTCCAAATATTGTAACCCATTTATTTAAGGCTGTATTTGGAATGGGTGTAAATCGAGAGTTATGTAAAAGTTTATGTTGATTTGATTTGTGGGCATTTGGATAGGAGTGTGTAATCATTATCTATGTAAAACTTCATTCAGGTTCAGTTTTGTATGTTTTTGGATGGAGTGGAGTTTTATGTCATGAATCGGTGTAAAGTACTACATTGATAAAATTGATATAAAACTTTATACTTTTAACTTCAAGTTTTCAAAATACAACTGTCACTTCTTCTCATGGTTCAATATAAAAACGTCTTCGCTGTACTTTTACAACAACGGCGTTTTACACCGATTCCAAACACAGCCCAATAAACCTTCCATTAGATGACATTGAAAATTGACAATTTTGATCTTAATTCCAATTTGAATAAACTTAATCAAAAGAAAATAAAATATCATTTTTGCCCCTAATAAGACACAAGCAACCACTCTATTTGACTCAATTTGATCAATTTAATCTTTTTGTATGAAGAAGTATTAGGAATACTCTTGGAATAAACAGTCATAGGCCTATGCCCTTGGACATTTTTCATTCAGCTTAAGTGATCGTATTACTATTTTTAGAGGAAGAAGCAAACATTTCTCATTGAAAAGTTGATTAAGTAAATATGTTGAAAACTATAAAAATATTTTAATAAAATAAAAGCTATAAAATAGGTTGAAGAAAATCTGAAACTATAAAATATGATAATAAATGACCCTAATATACATACACTTGGATTTTTAATGAGTTTATAAAAAGACGTTACCCAATCTCTAGGCAAAAGTTACCTCAGAATGATCTATTGTATTTAGTTTAGGCACGGAAATTTCCTACCAACTTGAACACTATAAATTCATCGATCCCCTAAATGAGTTGAGTTGGTCATACAGATACATTCAAACCTGCCCTTCTCTTTACTAGACCCCTCACGTGATCTACTTGCCCAGATTTCATTGTCAATATATATATATATATATATATATATATATATATATACATTCAAATTCATGGGTAACCCCTCCTAAATATGGTGTGATCTATACATTAATTTCAAATTAGGTGTGAGTAAATAGGGTAGGTTCTATCGGAAACCGAATGGAATCAATCTTGTACCAGTAGACTAATCCTATCCAATCTGTTACGGGATAGTGTTTGTAGGTTTTAAATTCTTGAAATTGGCCCCGCCTAAATCTGTTACCCGAACAGATCCAATAAACCGACCTTAGTTGGCCTTGGTGGAACCGGCCTTAGAACAAAACTTGTCTTGAAATAGACCCCAAAATATTTTTACTTGACCACTGAATTACTCAATTAATTTGATTGTCTATTTTTGTTTTAATGACAAATTGAAATTATAATGACAAATTGAACCATGTATTAATATTTTATGATAATCTAAATATTAAATTACTTAATTTAATCAATAAAGATAATATAATTTGAAACTATATATTATTATTATTGTTGAAAATCAAGCTTTTAGAAAATAATAATGAAAATATGTAATAACTTTCAAAATGTATTTTTTTAAAAGATACTAAATAAGAGAATAATAATTACAATTATTACTAAAGTAATAATAAAATCATTTTTTCACTTATATCAATTAATAATTATAAAAAATAATTTTCAATAAAATTAATATTTATTAATAATAGTTTTAATATCTTTATCTATATCTATTATATATTTATATATACTAAAATTAATATTTGTTATGTTTTCAGTATTCTTTATTGTATTTTTCTGATAAATATATTTTCAATAATTATTCAAGATAAAACTATTCTTATTTAAGTTTTTGAAATTTAATTTATTGTACTTATTGTATTTTTATTAGTTATTTATTTTATTTTCGATAATTACGTGCTTTCACAATAAATTTAAATAATTAGATAAAAATATTGTTATTTATTAGATATTAGACTATTAATTTGGCTGAAATTAATTATTATTATAAAAATATTAAAAATAGTATATAAAATATAAATAAATATTAATTATTTAAAATGTAGACCCTCTAGTCAAGCCAGTTAGACAAAGAAAACGCAACCTCGCCCTACAGCGGTGGAGGGTAGTCGATGAGGAGGTCGGAAAAATCCTCGTCGAAGACTTCATCAAGGAGGTCCATTACCCGAGCTGGGTCGCTAACCTCGTGCTTGTGAAGAAAGTTAATGATAAGTGGCGCATGTGCGTCGACTACACCGACCTGAACAGAGCTTGCCCAAAGAATTGCTTCCCCTTGCCCAGAACTGATTGCCTAGTAGACATGATCTCTGGGCATGAGTTGCTGAGTTTCATGATTCCTAGTCCGATTATAATCAAATTAGGATGGACACAGCTGACCAAGACAAAATTTCTTTTGTAACCAAACTTGGGCTATACTATTATAAAGTTATTCTGTAAATAAAATTTTTGAACCTTTGACTGGCAATAAAGTGGAATGTTATGTTGATGACATAGTCGTAAAGACCAAATTTTCTAGATCTTTAATTGATGATTTAGATGTTGTTTTTCAAATTTTAAGGTAATACAACAAGAAGTTAAACCCAACTAAGTGTGTCTTCGAGGTCATGTCGGGAAAGTTCCTCAGTTACATAGTGAACCAACGTGGCATCGAAGCAAACCTGGACAAAATCAAAGCCATATTAGAGATGTGACCACCCTAGAAAATCAAGGAGGTACAACGACTAATTGGCCAGGCAGCTACTTTAAACTGATTTATGTCTAAATCGGTAGGTTGATGCCTTCCCTTTTTAAAACAATTAAAAAGAATGAGACTTTTGAATAGACTGAAGAGTGTTAGCTCGTGCTTGATGAGCTGAAAAGGTACCTAAGTACCGCCCCGCTTTTAACCCGACTTAAGGAAGGAGATGTGTTGAAGTTGTACCTCTCTACGAGTGACGAGATAGTCAGCTTGGTACTAACTAGAGAGGAAGACTAGGTCCAACGACTCGTCTACTATGTAAGTAAAGTGTTGTAGGATGCAGAAATCAAATACCTAAATATCGAGAAGTTGGTGTATGCATTAGTGGTAGCAGCTCGAAAATTACGCCCATACTTCCAAGCCCATACCATCGTCGTCCTTACTGATAGACCTCTTATGAACATCCTAGGTATCAGGAAGATTGATGAAGTGGTCCATCGACCTTAGCGAGTACGACATCCGGTTCGAGCATGGCCAGGATCCTCCATGGGACGAGGAGCCCTGGATCCTCCATGTTGGCTGCTCGTCCAACCAGCGAGGAAGCGATGTGGAAATGATATTCTACGGCCCAAGCAAGGTGAAGTTGGAGTACGCTCTCTGGTTCAGACTCGAGGCATCGAACAATGAGGCGGAATATGAAGTGCTAATTGCAAGGCTGAACTTAGCAAAGGAAATGGGAACAAAACACCTCATCATCTGCAACAGTTCAATTAGTGGTTAACCAAGTCAATGGTGACTATGAAGCACGTGAATCAACTATGACAGCCTACCTAACCAAAGTCCGAGGGATCCTACCAAGCTTCAACTCTTGTTTCATTAGGCAAATTCTGAGATCCGAGAACGCTAAGGCCGACGCCTTATCACGACTAGCAAGTACAAATGACAACACTATGCAAACTATGTACATAAAGGACCTGCCTCTGCCCAGCATTTTCGGGGGGGGGGGGCAAAAGAGATCATTCCTGTGTTGCAAGTGGAACCGAGTTGGATCGACATCTTCGGTCCTTTTTTGCCGGCAACCAGGTAGAGGAAGTTCTTAGTCTTGGTAGTAGACTACTTCACGAAGTGGGTGGAAGCTGAACCGTTGGTGAGCATTACGACCTGGAACGTGCAAAATTTCTTCTAAAAAACATCGTGTGCAGTTTTGAACTGCCCAATGTCTTGATTTCGGATAATGGGAAGCAATTCTAAGACATCAAATTCCAGAACTGGTGCGTCAAGATAGGATTCAGAAAAACTTCACCTCAGTAGTGCATCCACGAGCGAATGGATAGGCCGAAGTGACGAATAGGGCTATCCTCCATGCACTGAAAGCTCGCCTCGCACGAGATAATGGCTTGTGGATGGACGAACTGCCTAGTGTCCCTTCGACCTACCAGACTACAACCTCATATATGGGACAAAGTTCTGGTTCCAGCAGAGATTGAAGTACTGACGTTGCAGCTCGGAACCTATGACAAAGAGACAAACGACGATGAGCTCAAAACTAATTTGGACCTCGCCGAGGAGGTACACGATTTGGCCCACATTCGAATTGCAACTTACCAGCAATTAATAGCTCGATATTATAACACTCGGGTCAGGAAGCGACTATTCCAAGTCGATGACCTGGTTCTTCGTAAGGTAATGGTACCTGAGCCCGGCGTGGGTAAGTTCAGCCCAAATTGAGAAGGTCCTTACCGGGTGAGATTGGTGTTCGGAAGGAACCTACGAGCTCGAGACCATGGAAGGGAAGTAGGTACCTCGAGCTTGGAATATTGACACCTAAGGAGATATTACCTGTAAGCCTCAATGCAAGCAGAAAACGACTAAGTCCATAAGACCATTAAGCTGATCCTATGGACGACGAACTGGAGAGATGACCTTAATTCACTCCTAGAAGCCTAAGAGATATGGTGCGGAGTTGACTAAAGACCTTGGCATAATATAAGACCCAGTCGCCTCTCCGGCATGGGTAGAGGAGTTGGTTGGAGGTACATCTTTCCCCACATTAAGATTTTGGCAGCCTACAAACCATTCGGTTGGAGGTACATCTTTCCCCACATTAAGATTTTGGCAGCCTACAAACCATTCGGTTGGAGGTACATCTTTCCCTACAAAGACAATATAAAAAACAGTGAGAAACTCCATTTATAGCTATCCAAAATAAACTTAAAATTGAGCTTTCCGCATCTTTTCAATGAAGAGTCTTTCAACAACTAGGTCTTCTCCCAACCAAATGGAAAAAGATGAAAGCGCGGACTGCCAAGCTTCTATACAGTGCCCATGCAAAAAAAAACATGCTCTCAAAGTCAAGCTCAAAAATGATAGTTTTACCAAGATGAGATGTGGGGCTTTCATATTTTAATAGTTTAATAAAATAAGTTATTAAAAGTAGGACAAGAGACGATCTCAGTTTTCCTAACCAAAGAAATTTCGCATTCTTCTGGTTTCTTTGGTAGATTATTTATTGAAAATGAACCAAATGCGCGCTTTAAAAAAAAAGAACCGGATGTGAATTAGAGAACTGTTCCCAATTTAATTACTTAATGCCAACTTTATGTTATTATTATTTTTTGTTTTAAAATTTACGTAACTAGTTAAACTAAGCAATATGTCAGTGTCAATTAATGAACAATGTTATATATAGTTTGCTTAATAATATTTTAAGTGGAATCAGTATGAACTCAAAGTCAAGCTCAAAATCATATATAGTTTATTATTAATATAAATTATTAAAAGCAAGATAAATAAGAGACAATCTCACGTTTTCCTAACCAATGAAAATTTTCATTTTTCCGGTTTCTTTGGTAGAAAACTTTTATTTTATTTATTTTGGCAAAATGAACTAAATGTTTTAAAAGCCTGCATTGTGATTCAAAGAAAACCAATGTGAGTTTATATAAAAAAATGGTACCCAACGCATTGAATTGGACATTCTCTAAAATGGTCCAAAGTATTTATCCAATTGAAATGGACCTTTTCCATCTATAATTAATGAACTTATGTTTGATTTGAAAGAAACAGTGGGAAAGAAAGGGAAATGTAGGAAAATCTATACAAGATTTTTAAAGGTTTCCCTTCCTTTTCCTACTTTTTGCTTTAAACCAAACATAGTCTTAGTGTTTCTTCTTTTCAGTTCTTTCTAAGATTTGTATATGTTCTTTTAAGTTTTTATGTCATCCATGCACCTCCATGTCAACAAACAAGTGAGCAGTTTGTATATTCACTCATATTGTGTTAGTTTCCGACAATTAATATATCTTAATTTGAAATATCGGTGATTACTTTAGATGAATGTTTTAAGAACCAATAACCTATGAACCTGCATAGGTCATTGGTTTAATTGTTGGGGTTGAACTGGTCAATTCATCWTGTCATAAATCAAATAATAATAATAAAAAACTCATATTGAGTTTTTTAATGTAACATTTATCATAAAATTTTATTAACAGAGAGAAACTCTCCTCCAAATGCGACACCAATTGATACACACTCTGCAGGTAAAAAAACAAAAAAGAAATAAAAAATAAAAATAAAACTGGTCCATCCTACGAATGCAATATTGATGATGTTTCCTGCCTTATTTTTGGTTATTTATTTTTATATTTATGTGATTTAGATATCTAGAGAAAACATTAGCTCAGATTTCCTACTCATTTTCCTACCCACTCTCTATCCGACTTGAACTACAGCCACATATCTCTTAATTCATAATAGAGATGTATGACTCCAATTCGGAGATGTATGACTCCAATTCATGATGAATAGAGAGTGGATAGGAAATTCCGACTTCATTAATTGATCCAATCTTGGTCTAATCCCCGGTCAACTAGAAAGGAATAATACCTGAAGAAGTTAACCAGTGAGAAGCCCACATGAATTACAATGAATGGCATCAGTTGATTAGTTAAAAATTGGATGATAAACATAGATTGGTCATGAGTTTAATTTTTAGGTTTTGTTACTGTGTGTTTAGTTGTTTGCATGCAAAGTGATTCACATATTCTCTTCTCTTGTGTTTAACTCATCCAAGTATACCACTTTCCATGACATTCTTACCATGTCAAGGGCATATTGTTTGTTAATTTGTTTTATCCTCACAAATTGGGTCCCCACACTGTCCTCCCAACACTTCCATCCATGAATTGGAAACATCTTCCCATAAATGAAAATATATAAATATAGAGATGTTCTGAGTGTACAACTGCAGATGTTATGAAGACAGTGTGAAGACCGGATTTGTGAGGATGAAATTTGATTCATTTCTTGCTGACTCAAGTAACGATTTAGGACATGTTTGGTTCAACTCTCATTCTTCCTCATTCTTATTTAAGATGAAATTCTAAAATGGACAAAAATGGGTACCAACCAAACATATTTTTCTTATAAAATGCATTCCACCAATGCCCGAAATCATCGGCATAGATGTTTACTGGTAGATGGCCAACAATCAATACCCTGATATAAGTTTCCATGACAATTAGCCAATATACATTTATGGGGGTAATTTTGTAGGCCTAGCAGGTTAGCGGTTTATGACTAGTAACATAAAGTTTCTTTAAAAATTGAAAATGAACAAGATGGGACATGAATATTTTTCTTGTTGCAGCCAAAATGTAATGAAGCTCACGACAAGAATTTTTAAACCAAATGTTCTATTATTAAAAAACATGAGGCCTACAGCGGAGAACTAAGCATGGCCTTAGATTCTTATACCCTTGACTTTTTCACCCTTGACTTTGTCAGTTCTGAATCTCCTGTTGGTGTCTTGTTGCCTTGCCCAACCCTCAAGGCACGCTTATTTCAGCTTTTGAAACATGTTACACCGAATAAGTAATCTTTTTATTCACAAAGTGGTGCAAAGAGACGCTTTCAAAGCTGAAGCCCACATACCGGATTATTAGATAAATCATGCATCAAAAGAAAATGTGACATTTTTTAACTTTGTGGAGCAGATTATTTTGATTTTTCTGTTCCTTGAACCCTCAAATAACGTCAATCATTGCTGAACGGCGAACGCTACTTGTGGGGATGGATTAGTTCTATCCCCATTTAGGTCATTCAGGTTTCATTGATCGATGTCAATCTTTGAAATTGTGGCTGAATTGAAGATAAACCCATTTTTGGTTTTAGGGTGATGAGTCACTGATCCGACCATTTAAAATTAAATGATGGAGGACGATTTGACCCGATCTATGAAACGGTAACATGTGGACACTAACTCATCACGAGCAACAGCTCAGCATTGTAGCCTAGTGCAACCAAGTGGCAGGCCCATAAAGCAGCTCGCTACATTGTGGCTCACAAAAGGAGGAACTCGTCACAACACGGGCTCCGGGTTCCCCGAGCTACCTTTGAAGGGACACTCCGAGGCAACTTTAGCTCGCGAGCTAGGGGAACTAGCTCGCCCGAGCTCCCAAGCAGACAAGTCATCCCAAGGACCAATTCTATTAAGGGTAATCCTGAAGTATTCCGAGCTCGCTGCAAAGTAGCTTGCGAAAGAGCCGCGTGAGCATTCCTCAGGAAGCTTCTATCTGACAGGTCATACCGATCTGACTGCGCCACGTCCCTTACTGACTGTGCAGTCCCTGTCCTTTCGATAGTCTACGTCCACGTCTCTCAGCAGGCGGAGGTGTGCCTGCCACTTTGGAGACGTGTCACTCACCCGGGCGAGAAGTACGTCACAACGGCTACCTATGCAATCCTAGCAGGTAACGGCTATGGCAGGAGCCCAGCGGCGGTTATGCCCGACCTAACATGGATGCCCTATAAAAGCCCTTAGGGCAGAAGAGAAACTTCTTCTAGAGACTCCTAATCTTTCGAGAATAGTGATAACGCGCTATCTGCACTCTTAGTTTTTACCTTCTTGCTTCCACAGAGTACTAACTTAAGCATCGGAGGGTCCCTGCCGGGCAAACCCCCAAGGGATTCTTCTTCTTCTCCATCTCAAGTATTTTTCAGGAGCCACGTGAGTGCTAGGTAGGAGTGACCGGATCGCGCTACATCAATTGGCGCCGTCTGTGGGAAACGCTTCGAAAAGCCTTTCTCTGAACTTTCACATCTCTTTACTCTTCAAAAAAACTCAACATTCATGGCTTCCTCTAGCAACATCGGACGAAGTACGGAGATGGATAACTCCAGGGAACAGCCCCAGCTTCTTACGGTTTGCATTGGACAGTTCACCGTCCCCCTCTCAGCGGACGGGATCCCTAGTTTGAACGTGCCTATTACAGGGGCACCCATCGTAGCTCCGCTCCCTACTATAGTCGGAGCAACCTTCATCGAACCCTCGGTTGTGCCCCCGGCGGCCAGCCCAAACCAACTGGAAGACTTGATGCAGTGCATGCAGGCCATGCAGGCTCAAATGCAACAGTTCCAGTAGTTTCAGCTCTATCAGCAGCATATGCTATACCAAGTCTCCCAGTACCAGTATCAACAACAATTTCCCCAGCTGCCTCAACCTCAACTTCAGCAATCGCAGCTCCCCCCTCGGCACCCGGCCTCGCAGCGAGCTAGGTCTCGCCGTCAGGAGGAGCACCTTTCTCGCCAAGGAGAGGCCCCCCAGAACCCTCCAAGGAGCCAGGCCTCCTCCCGCAACAGACAAGAAAGACTGGCCACTCCGACCTCACCACGGGCAGTTAGGTCGAAAGGACCTCAGCTCGCCATGTCCACATTGCCTCAGCTCTCCAAGCCCGATACCCCGTTCCTAGATAACCGGTTCGAGATTCTGGCCGCAGGCTCCAAACAGGATCCCTCTGTCCGCAGTCATCATCGGCGGCCTGAGCTACTTCCTGCACATGCCATCCCTGACAGTACAGAAGTGAGCAGCACAAACGCCGAGCCCACCAAGCAGAGACGCCACTGCCGAGCTCGCCGATCTGCCACTCGCGATTTACCCGAGCTTGGAGGCAAAGAGGAGGTATGCTCGGCTGAAGTCAAGGCTCCCCTCCTTTCAGTTCAATCCCCCTATCTCCCGAGCTCCTAGCAGTCTCAATGCCTAAAGACTTCAAGCTCCCCCCTCTTGACAAGTATGACGTGTCGTTCGACCCAAATGATCACGTAGATGCCTTCCAGTCGCAGATGCACCTGGCAAGAGCCAGTGAGTCGTGCAAGTGTATAGCCTTCTCCACCACTTTTAGGGGAGCAGCCCGCACATGGTACCGAAACCTGGCGCCCAGATCAGTAAGAAGTTGGGCGCAATTCGCACAAGCGGTGCCCGCGGACTGAAGAAAAGCCTCCTTAACATAGTGCAGAGAGAGGGAGAATCCATCCGGAGCTACATCAAGCGGTTCAACGATGCTTGTATGCAGATACCACGCCTGGCACATGGTCGTCAACCAACTAGCGACCATAACTGAATTTCTTAAGCTTGCGGACATGTTTATAGCCACCGAAGAAGAGATCAACCAGAAGGGCGAAGGGGTGCCTGAAAAAAGGAAAAGGGAAGGAGAGCCTTCCAGTCAAGGGGATAACCGAAAGAAAAAGGATGCAGCTCAGGGGGCAAAGCGGAGTCAGTCGTTCCGAGCTCCTGTAGCGGACCGAACCGATTACACCCCACTGAACGCAAAGCGGGCCGAAATCCTGATGACGATCAAGGACGCCCCATACGTAAAGTGGCCACCCCGTTTGAGGGGAAATCCCAATGAGAGAAATAAGAATTTGTACTGTAGTTTTCACAGAGATCACGGTCATAGTACCAAAAATTGTAAAAACCTCCGCGACGAGATTGAGGAGCTCATCCATCGCAGGCCGGCCAAACAGCCACAGAGGCAGCCTCCGGAAGAGAGGCCTGTTCGGGGGACCATCCACATGATAGTGGGAGGTTCGATCGTCGTGGGTTGTACTTCAGCAACAGCTCGGGCGTCATTTCGTGAAGCCGCCCGGGAAGAACATAATCCTCCGAAGCAGCCGAGGACAGAAGAGCCGATTTTCTTCACAGAAGATGATGCGCGAGGGGTCCACTACCCCCACGATGACGCACTCGTAATAAAGCTGACAATCAACGACTTCGAGGTCAGGCGCATACTCGTTGACTCGGGCAGCTCGGTCGACATCCTCTTCAAAGCTGCATTCGACCAGCTTCAGTTGCAGAGAAGTGACCTGAAGCTTGCAGACACTCCTTTGGTGGGCTTCAGCGGAGAAGAAGTCCGGCCCCTTGGGAAAATAACAGTACTTGTGGAAGTCGACACATGGCCTTGCGTAGTTAGATTCAAATACGACTTCCTGGTGGTCGCGACCCCCTCTCCATACAATGCCATAATAGGTCGGCCGATCACCCATGTCCAACGGGCGGTGGTTTCCACCAATCATTTGGCTATGAAGTTCCCAACAGACTTCGGTGTGGGGGTAGCGCGGGGCGACCAACTCGAGTCCCGCAAGTGCTATGTTGCCGCCCTGAAGGGAAAGACCAAAGTGGCCGACGACCTCAAACTGGAGCGGACTACAGAGCAAGGCGAAGAACGAGCCGCGCCCACGGAAGAAACAGTTGCAGTCCCGACCTCAGCAGCTGACCCAGCTCGGACGCTTCAGATCGGTGCTTCAGTCCAGGAACCTCTACGATCCGAATTGGTAAGCTTCTTACTTCAAAATTTAGATATTTTTGCATGGTTCGTGGCAAAGATACCCGGTATAGACCCCGACCTTATAACTCACAAGCTGAATACTGATCCTGAAGTTAGGCCCGTTATACAGAAAAAACACAACCTAGCCCTGGAGCGGTGGAAAGCGGTCGGCGAGGAGGTCGAGAAGCTCCTCGCAGCTGACTTCATAAGAGAAGTCCACTACCCTAGCTAGGTAGCCAACCCCGTCCTGGTAAAGAAGGTCGACGGCAAGTGGCGCATGTGTGTCGACTACACCGACCTAAACCGGGTTTGCCCAAAAGACTGCTTCCCACTCCCCAGAATTGACTGCTTGGTGAACGCGACCTCAGGGCACAAGTTGCTAAGTTTCTTGGACGCCTATTCGGGCTATAACCAAATCAAGATGGACCCGGCGGACGAAGAAAAGACTACCTTCATCACAGAGTTCGGTCTATACTGTTACAAGGTTATGCCCTTCGGGTTGAAAAACGCAGGGGCAACCTTTCAAAGACTGGTAAATAAGTTGTTTGCGCCACTAATTGGTAGAAAAGTAGAATGCTATGTAGACGACATGGTCGTCAAAACTCAATTTTCACGTGAATTAATACAAGGCTTGCACTCAGTTTTTGAAATTTTGCGTAAGTTTAATATGAGACTGAACCCAAACAAGTGTGTATGCAGTGTGACCTTGAGCAATTTCCTAGGATACATCGTTAACCGGCGCGGCATTGAGGCCAACCCGGACAAAATTAAGGCCATCTTAGATATGAGACCACCCCGGATATTGAAGGAGGTTCAGAGGTTGAATGGCCGCATAGCCGCCTTGAGCCGCTTCATGTCCAAATCTGCGGACCGCTGTCTGCCGTTCTTTAAGGCAATCAAGAGCAAAGGGTTCGAATGGACCCAAGACTGTCAGCTCGCGTTTGACGAGCTCAAGAAATACCTCGCTAGTGTGTCGATCTTAACTCGGCCCGTGGAGGGCGATATTTTAGAACTGTACCTCTCGGCAAGTGACGAAGTGGTCAGTTCGGTACTAATAAAAGAAGTAGATCGGGTTCAACGACCCGTCTATTATGTTAGTAAAGTATTGCAGGGGGCAGAGACGAGATAACCAGAGATAGAAAGGCTAGCATACGCACTGTTAATTGCAGCTCGGAAGCTCCGCCCATACTTCTAGGCTCACACTGTTATCATTCTCACCGACAAGCCTCTGAGGCAAGTCTTACTTAAGCCCGAGGTCTTTGGTCGGTTGACGAAGTGGGCCGCTGAGCTCAGTGAGTACGACCTCCGGTACAAGCCGCAAACTGCCATTAAGGCCTAAGCCTTAGCAGATTTCATCGTCGAATGCACATTCAGCTCCGAAGTCCCCAGGCCGGTTGAGCACGAGGCTCCCAGTTCGGGTGAGCCCGAAGCCCCCAGGCCGGTCGAGTCCGAGCCCCGTGAGGTAGTAGCTAGTGTGGCATCTCTCCTAATCCGGCCAAGCGCGAACTGGGATGAGGAGCCCTGGATCCTTCACATAGATGGCTCCTCGAACCAACAGGGCAGCGGAACCGAAAAAGTTCTGCATGGCCCAAGTGGCACGAAACTGGAGTACGTGCTACGCTTCGAGTTCGCGACATCTAACAATGAAGTGGAGTACGAGGCGTTGATAGTTGGACTAGCTCTAGCCAGAGAAGTAAAAGCCAAGCACATCGTTATATGCAACGACTCCCAACTCGTGGTCAATTAGGTCACCGGCGAGTATGAAGCTCACAAGCCAACCATGATCACCTACTTAGCCAAAGTCAGAGAGGCCCTGCTCAACTTCCAGTCACACTTTATCAGGCAAATCCCAAGGTCGGAGAACACTGAGGCCGACGCCCTG
>NW_010729457.1:35280-54748 GCF_000365185.1 Nelumbo nucifera | reverse complement strand
TACATTGTAGCTCACAAAAGGAGGAGCTCGCCACAACACGAGCTCCAGGTTCCCCGAGCTACCTTTGAAGGTATACTCCAAGGCAACTTTGGCTCGCGAGCTAGGGGAACTAGCTCGCTCGAGCTCCCAAGCAGACAAGTCATCCGAAGGACCAATTCTATTTAGGGTAATCCTGAAGTATTCCGAGCTCGCTGCAAAGTAGCTCACAAAAGAGCCACGTGGGCACTCCTCAGGAAGCTTCTATCTGACAGGTCGTACCGAACCGACTGTGCCACGTCCCTCACTGATGGTGCAGTCCCTGTCATTTCAATAGTCTGCGTCCACGTCTCTCAGCAGGGGGAGGTGTGCCTGCCACTTTGGAGACGTGTCACTCACCCGGGCAAGAAGTACGTCACAACGGCCACCTGCACAGCCCTAGCAGGTAATGGCTATGGCAGGAGCCCAGTGGCGGTTATGCCCGACCTGACATGAACGCCCCTATAAAAGCCCTCAGGGCAGAAGAGAAACTTCTTCTAGAGACTCCTAATCTTTCGAGAATATTTATAACGCGCTATCTGCACTCTTAGCTTTTACCTTTTTGCTTCCATAGAGTACTAACTTAAGCATCAGAGTGTCCCCGTCGAACAAACCCCCAAGGGATTCTTCTTTTTCTCCATCTCAGATATTTTTCAAGAGCCACATGAATACCAGATAGGAGTGACCGGATCGCGGTACATCAATAAATAGTGATTGGATGATCAACATTAATAGAAGCCATTCAAAATGGTATCCAATTAATGAATTTGATCCAACATTCCAACCACTGGGTTCCATATGCTAGAATATACAATCTTTTGTATTTATTAATCCAAATTAGATATCGCTTAAAATTGATTTCTTCCTTCTTTTTRCTTTTGCTTTCAAAGCTAGCAGAAAAATTATATATAAGGACTACTAGGTAATGTCATAACAGTTGGGGTGTCTCCGTCATTACACAGAGTTCTAAAAAGCCGTATATATATACCACTACGAGCATCTCTCTTCTTCATCTACCTAAAACCAGATACAGAAAAATAAGGTCGCACGATTGCAGAGAAAGAGAGAGAGATGGATTGGAAGATTGTATCTGTTCTTAACGTCGTATTAACAATCCTTTGGATGAATGCGGCATCAACTTCTTCTCAGAGTTTGGCGAAGCCTGGCTGCCAAGAAAAATGTGGGGAAGTGATCATCCCCTATCCCTTTGGAGTTGGAAATGATGATTCAGACTGTTTCAGAGACCCATCTTTCCGATTGCTCTGTAACAACGTTAGTTCATCTGACGATCCAGTGCTTCTTGATTCCCATGGATGAAATCTACCCTTCCGGAATATATCGTTAGAATGCCAAACCACCGTCCACTTCCCGATTGCTATGGACTGTTACAATCAAAGTGGTAGAACCTCTGACGGGTTCCCGAAAATAGATATCAACCTGGCAAAGCAATTCAGCTTCTCGAGCACCCGAACCAAATTCACGGCTATCGGTTGCGACACCAAGGCCTACATGTCGAGTTCATTATCATCAGGTTATTCTTTTACAAGCGGCTGCGTCTCATTTTGTACAAGCAACGAAACTCTGATTAATGGCTCCTGTTCCGGCATAGGATGCTGCCAGACTTCCATTCCAAATGGTCTTCATACCTTTAACTTCAGCCTCGATAGCTTTTACAACCACACCTACTCGTTGGACTTCAACCCCTGCAGCTACGCCTTCCTGGCTGACCAAGATTGGTTTAATTTCTCCTCACCCGACCTCAAGGATCTCCCCAAGAGACTTCCGGTCCGTTATGACGGAGCTATTGCTGTAACTCCAGTGGTGCTGGACTGGGTAATCCCCGACGACAACTGCACCTATGCAATAAAGAATCAGACGAGCTACGCTTGTGGAGACAACACCGGTTGCTCCGGTTCCTCCAACCCCACCGGCGGCTATAATTGTCACTGTAAGCAAGGTTACCGGGGGAACCCTTATCTACCCCAAGGATGCCAAGGTGATGATGGCGACCTCTCTTAATAATTTGTTGTTTTCACAATTCATTTCACCCTACTAAGAATTAATAACTTCCATTCATGGCTGGTTTTGAATGTAGACATTGATGAATGCGAGGAAGACAATAACTGCACACATATGTGCTTAAATACACTGGGAAGTTACAATTGTTTGTGTCCCGAGGGGACTTACGGAGACGGCTTCAAGGGAGGATCTGGTACTGGTTGCATTAAAATCCAAAGTCAAACGTTTGCGATCGTTACAGGTAATATTAATATATTGTAGTTCCAATTTTAAAATTTTCCTTCCCCAAAAGTCATCGTAATGAAACCGGGGATAATTAGTTAATTGTACCCTGTGAATTTTAATACTAATTCGTTTTGGATTTGTAAAAAGTTCCGAGTTTTCTGCGCGCTGGAGCATGTATAAATTTTGTGCTGGTGCGCCGTTGGGTCTGAGGGTTGTTTGCCTTATTTCAGGGGTGTTTTGTATCATTAATTGCTGTTAATCGGAAAAATGGTGCAAGCTTAGCATCAAGTAGTGATTTCTTGCAATGGAGCCTCATTTTCAGTTTGGTTGAGTGGAGAAACAACTGTTTTGGGTGTTCTAAATAACATCTATATATATATATATAAGCAAAATAATAGAAAATGTCATTTGCTAAAATATCCCTTCTAGTTTCAAGGATTTACTAATATCTACCCTATTGTTAAAACATTATTTAAACACCACTTATAATTTGCAATGGATTTAATCAATCTTTCATTAAATGACAGTGTTGACTCTAATATTCATTTAAAAAAATTTAACTAGAAGAAAATAAAAATAAAAATATCATTTTTGCCCTTTATAAGACATGGGCAACCACTCAATTGGATATATTTTGTTAATTTTATTCTTTGTACAAAAAACATGTGTTAAAGGTATTTTTGGAATAAAAAATCATGGGCCTAATGGCAAAACAAACACACCTTAATGAAAGGTTTATTCATCAAATTGATGAAACCGGCCAACCCAATCAATTCGACCCAAGTTGGTCAGTTTTCTAGTATTTTAGGTCGGCTTTGGTTCAAAAATTTTCTAATTCGACCAAGTTGGATCAATTTCACTTTGGCCATTTGTAAACCAACCAAAATCAGACAACGTAACCATAGATATATACTAGTATTTTATATTTTAAATATAATATGAAAAAGTGAGAAATTTCTTATATTTCTTATTCTAAAATGTTTTATATCATAAATATAATTTTTAAGTTTATCTTTTAATAATTACACTATAATTTTTAAAATTTAATTTAATTTTAAAAGTTAAAATCTTTTGAATCAATTGGCCAAACCCAAAAATCGACCCAAACAAATACAACTGGAGTGAGTTGGTTTTCACAAAAGGTTAGTTGGTTTCACCTAACCAACTCCCCAACTTGACCAGGTCAATTTGGTTGGCCAAATAACCTATGAACAAACCGAACCTACTCATGAACGCTCATAATTTTAGCTAAATTAATATTCTCATCTCTGATAAATAACAATAGTTTAATATCCAATAATTATTAAAATTTTATAGCAAAAATACACAATTATTGAAAATATATTGACAATGAAAAAAATACAATAAGTACAAAAAATATATTAACTTAGTCAATAAATAGTAAAATCTCGAATAAATATTAATCAATAAGTTATAACAAAAACACAATAAGTACAATAAATTAAATTTAAAAATTTCGCTAATAATAATTTAATCTCCAATAATTACTGAAAGTTTTCTGTTAAATAACAAAACAAAATAAGTTTATACATATATTAAAAATACATTTATCACAAAAATAATAAATAATTACTAAAATACAATAAATATTAATTTTAGTATATATAATTATACAATAAATACAGATTAAGAGTTTAAAATTATTATTAATAAGTATTAATTTTTTTGAAAGTTATTTTCCCGAATTATTACTTGATATTTGTGAAATTAGTTATTTATATTATTATGTAAAAATATTAAATTATTAAAAATTTTAATATTATGTTATAATTATTTTTCTACTTTTCAGAATTTTTTTAACTTATTACATAATTTCTTTATTTTAACTATTTAAAATCTAGTAATATTAAATATTTTGTTATTTAAAATACCCAATTATTTAAATACTTAAATAATATGTAACATATATAAATTTTAAAATATTAGTTATTGATGGAATTTAATTATCCATAAAATCATAATTTATACCATTATTACATGATTTCATTACTAATTTTGTAATTTATTATATTATTATTATTTTCAATATTATGTTATAATTATTTTTTTGCTTTGAAGATTTTTTTTTTAATTTATTATGTAATTTCGTTATTTTAACTATTTAAAATCTAGTTATGAAAAATATCTAGTTATTTAAATATTTAAATAATCTATAAAATATTTAAATTTTTTGTTATTTGAATTTTATATGATTCAAGATATTACATATTATTAAATTTTTGAAAACATTTAAATTGACGATCCAGAAAAAACATAATTTAAATTGTTAGTACCTAATTTCATGGTATACTTTGTAAAAATATAAAATTATTTATTAGATAATTTCAATATTTTAACTATTTAAATATAGTTATGAAAAATATTTAGTTATTTACATATTTAAATAATCTATAAAACATTTAAATTTTTTGTTATTTGAATTTTATTTATTTAAAGTTATTACATATTATTAAATATTTGAAAAGATTTTAAATTGATAATCTGAAAAAAATTAATTTAAATTGTTATTACATAACTTTCTGATATATTTGGTAAAAATATAAAATTATTTTTGTGTTAATAAATATTTTAGTGTTATTATATAATTTTGTTAGAATATTTAAAAAATTCTTAAATTTTTTTAATCCAAACTTTCTTTTGATAGATATAGATAAAAAGTAGGGGAGAGGATAAATAAGAATTAGAGATAGTTCAGGAGAAAAACTCTTTACAAAATTAGAGATAATTGTGGAGATAAATAGGAATTAGAGATAATATTGGAAAAAGTGGGGGAAGTGGTTTATGATAAATTTTAGGAGAAGAGATTATTTAGGTTATTGGGAAAGTGCATCTGATTGGTTATTTCAAAATTGACATGGAATAAAAAACAAAAAATGAGAAAAAATGAGAAAATTTCTTGACCCCTTTGTTTTAATGTCAGCATAGCTCTCTTTGCAAGAAACCCACTTCCTGATTTTCTGTTTTTTTTTATTTTTTATGTTTTAATTCCACATAATTAACCATTAAACAAATAAGGAAATCACATATACCTAACTATTTCTAACAACCATAAAACTTTTCTAATGTTTTTAAGTGGCATCACTTTCCCCCACTTCCCCCTAAATTGTCTCTAATTCCTATTTACCTCCTGAATTATCTCTAACTCCTATTTATCTCTTAAATTATCTCTAATTTAGTAGAGAGATTCTCTCCTAAACTATTAATTCCTATTTATCCTCCCCCCACCCCCACCCCACTTTTTATCTATATCTATCTAAACAAAGTTTCAATTAAAAAATTTTATAACTATTTAAATGTTATAACAAAATTATATCTAAATTTAAAATATTTATTCAAAAAACAAAAATTAATATATTTAATAATATTCATATTATTAATAATTCAATATTTTTACAAAATTCATCATGAAATTGTTGTTGTTTATTAGAGATTAGACTATAAATTTAGTTGAAATTAGGAGTGTCCAATGATTGGTTTAGTTCAGTTGCAGGTTGCTTTGCAAACCAAATCGAGCTGGTCAAGTCCGTAGTTTGTCATTCGAAACCGATTGATCATTACTAAAAACCCACCAACTCGGGTTTATCAATTCGGGTCTATTTTTGTTTTAATTTGTTTGTTCAAAAGATTTAAAATTAAAAATTAACTTTAAATTTCATAAATTTCATAAATTACAATGATATTATTAAAAAATAAATTACCAAATTAAGTCTATGATATAAAATATTTTAGACTAAGAAATATGAGAAATTTCCTACTTTTCAGTATTAAGAAATTAAATTTAAAATATAAAATATTAATATGTATTTATTAAAACAAAGCCAATCTGAAATTCTAAAAAACCGAATGAACTCTAATTGAGTTTGGTCAGAGTGTTTATTAAAATGTTAAAATATAAAACAATTATATACTCATATATATTTCTATAGTTTAACTTTAGCTTAACAAATCCCCTGCATGGGTCCCCATCACCATGCTTCCCTCCATTATCCCCACTATGCATTCTTTTTTACTTTCTCTCCTCTCCCCTTCCCACCACTCCCATTAATCCATGTTGCCCAACTACCTAAAAATATTCATATAATCTCTCAACTAAAGTATCTTATTTAAACCAATAGGAAAGTATCGTGTTGCCCCACTCCCTAATCAATTTCTAAAATGCATCCCCCCATCTATATCCACTCTCCCTTACTTAAATTATTCATATAAATTAAGAAATAATTAAATACAGTTAATATTTAATCCCACCCATATTCAATAAGTATTAAATTGTGTTATTACCAAAAGTAAATAAATACGGTTAGTAAATTACCAAAAATTAATAGATATTGTTATTAATTAACTCATTAACAACATTTTATAGAAAGTGCAAACTTCTTAACTAATTTCTATAAAATTGAGAATTATATTTAACAACTATCAAAAAGTATAAAATTCCAGTTATTATTATTATTATAATTAAAAACCAAATACAAATGGGGGAACAAAATATTATAATGTTATAAAATGAAATTATTAATTAATTTATATTGAAAAATAAAAGATAAATTAGTGTAATTTTGTTAGTAAACTACCAAAGAAAATATATATTTAATAACAATTTAAAAAGAAATTCAATATATCCCCATAGTTACATAAATGTAATAAAATTTTCAAAAAATCTCATAAAACTACATTTTCGTAAAATAACATTTTTGAAATTAAAAGATATAAATTATTTAAATGTTTATTTAAAATGCATTAAATAATTTTTGAAAACTATTAGAATATTTTGGAAATTTTATGAAAATTTATTACATTTGATATATTTTTGAAAACCATTGAAAAGTAATGTAATTTTCATTGCAAATTATTGAAAATTATTAAAGATAAATGACTATGGGAAATGAAAAACTATAATTTGAACAAATAATTACACAAATTATTATGATAAATTTGTATAATATTGGAAAAAGGAAATTATTGGTTAGTTTATATTAGAAATAATAAGATAAATTGGTATAATTCTATAAATAAACCATTTAAAAAGAAAATAAATTATTTAATAAAAACCTTGGATAGGGAGTAGGTGCCTTGCCTTGAGCTTGGCTTGGTGTGTGGCATGGCCTAACCAAAGGCCCGACACATGGACCAGCCCAACCCAGGGTAGTGCGGTCTCGATCCACGCGTGAGCCATGCCAAACCGACCCCCCAAATTGTCCTAGAGGAGGGAGGCGTAGCCTGAGACACCTCATGGGCCAACACAACACGACTCGCATTTTGTGCAGGCCACATGTGGGTCGTGTTGTGCCATCCCAGCATGACCCAATTTACATCTCTACTTGAACCCGCCCAATACTAAGGACGGGGTATGGAAATTCGAGAATTCTCCATACTTGATGAGGAGTGGGGCGTCTTTTCCCTGAACTCGCCTGACATTGAGGAGTGGGTTACCTTGCCCTGAGCCCACATAACATTGGGGATGGAGCGGGGATGGGGTAGGGTGTCTTGAGTATGGGGTAGGGAAAGGGATGGAGTGCCCTGCCTTGAACCCACCCCGTTGTCATTCCTATATAATTGTTAATTATTAGTGGAATTAATAAAAATGTTATCTTTTATATACTACAAATTATTAATAAAACTAAATTCATTAAAAATATTTATTCATATTAAATCAACATTAAATGAAAAATAAAATTATTAAATCTTTGAGACTTTCCTGTGCATCACACGGGTCCCAGCAAGTTTATCAGGAAAACATATCAATACCACACTGGCACGATGTGTTGAACCCTGACAAGATTCTGACTTCACAATACCACACTGGCATGAAGTGTTGAAGTCATAAAATATCAATTAACTTTTGTTTTATCCTAAGTAAATATCAGGTATTTAGAAGTGATATAGATGATGATATCCAATAGATACTTATATTAAAAGAAATTAAAAGAAATAAAAATCCAAAGAAGAAAAGAGAAGATATGGTTGATTTTATTTGAGGATATCAAATAAAATAGCATCTTTGTTGTGACTTCTCTTATATTTTAATTTCAAAATAAGTAGGGTAATTTGAATAAACCTTCCCTAAAGTTTTTGACATTGCTTAAATCTCCTTTATAGTTTGGTAATTGCAATCATCTCCCTTGAACTTTCTAATACATTTGTAAATAGAACCCCTCGGTTAAAATCCTCTAAGAGGAGACAAGAAAATGTTCAAAATACCCATGTTGTTACTTTGAACCAAAATGTTTATTTTCCAAATTTTCTCTTCATATCTATTGCTACCCTAAACCCTTCCAAACTCTTTTCTGAAATTGATTTATGTTTCCAATTTGGCCTTCACATCAATCACTCAAAGGTAAAGCTACAACTTTAAACTCGTCTTTCTTTTCGTTCAGAAAGTTTGTATTGTTTTTTTTTTTTTCTATAAAACCTAGACTCAATACTGCATGGGTATTTTGGATATTGTCAGAGGGTTCTAACAAAGGGGGTCTACTTGTGACTATGTATAAAATTCAGGGGAGATAATTGCAATTATCAAACTTTATGGGAGGTTTCAACTAGTAACACCAGTCAAAAACTTCAGGGAGGTTTAACAATTTACCCAAATAAATAAACCACATGTATACTACACTATAAGTCAAGTCACTAGGGGTTTAACCCCTTCCCTGGCCTCCTATTAAGTCAAGTCACTAGGGGTTTAACCTATCTTATTAGGCCATATCATCCTTCCTCTCAACAATTCAAATCAAATCATAAAAATCGTCCTAAGCTTTGCCTCCTCTCTCTCTCTTTCATGCATTTCCAATCACCTAATTCATCTCCTCTCCTAAAATTTCTCTTACACTATCTGTCCACTTAAAACTTCCTCCTAAAACATCTTCTAGTTTATCTTGCATGCTCAATGAACCATGTAATTCTATTCTCTCTATCCCTTTCATACCTCTCTATCTATATTTTGTTGGAGAAAGATAGGGATAGAAATAGAATGGGAGGGACAAAGACGTTAGAATTAGATTGTTCATTGAGCATGCAATATAAAATAGAATCAAAACTTAAATATTGAAATAAGAGGAATAAAAAATTCTAAAATACTAGTAAGATAAAAAAATAATACAATAAGACAAATAATAAAAGTAAAGTAATAAAACTTAAAAATTAATAAAAAAATTTTATTATAATTACAAATAATATTTTAATATTGTCATTATAAAATCTATCACTCTTTCCATGGGGCATTTTGGGTCCTACACCACTATTTTTATTGATGATGAAATTTGGTGAACATTATAGTAAGAAGATGGGTCAAGAAAATATAAATTTTTAATTACCAATTTGAATAAATTTTGATTGATTAGGAATGGCAATGGGGCAAGGCATCCCCTCCCTATCTCTACACTATAGACAAAATCCACCACCCCATCCCCGCTCCATTCCCTATGGCAGGGCAAGTTTGAGTCGACGCACCACCAACAAGGAATCCTCAAATTTTCCATCAACCATGGCAACCACCTAAAAGTAAATCAAATTTAAGAGTACTTTTAGTAATGGGATCATGAGAATTTTAGGGTATTTTAAAAATGAAACTATTGGAATTTAGGGGTATTTTAGAAATGAGATCATGGGATCTTAAGGTTTAGCCATGACGTGCATACCTTAATTATTAGAAGTTCTAAGCATTTATATATGTTGACAAAAAACGTTATAAAATAACTTTTACACCAGTTTCTTGTCATCAATAAAATATCTTTCCACCATGATTATTAGTTATTAGAGTACCTATTGTATCTGAAATTTGTCATATATATTGATTTTATGAAAATAAATGGAATAACTAGCTTAAAAGGCAGAAGTATTGGCATAAGAATCGTAAGTGTACCACTAGCAAAGACATAACCAAATGCACTTAAAGGGGATCGAATAACCACTTAGGTTATTGGTTTCAAGATAACTGGCAATATTTCAGCCCAGGAAATTCCCCTTAGCCAAAATATGTCTATGCATGATTAACTATCTGATATAGATTGGAAAATTGATCTTAACACAATAAGTTAAGAAACCTGATGATGCGCAATTCGGCCATTCCTAGTTGGAAGTGACGAGGCTTCTAACTGGCGATGGGCAAGAGATACCTGCAAGAAGGACGAAGGGACATGGGGTTGAACACCCGGCAGGGACTCTCCGATACTTAAATTAGAATGCGGTAATAAACTGAGAAAGAGAATGTTTACGCAAGAAGATGAGAGCTAGAGAGTGGTGAATATGCGATACATTGGCCCCTTGGGGGTTGAAGTCTTTATATGCTAACATTCTGGCGGGTTTGGAGGGGCTGATCCCAAATCTCTGTCACAGCGATCTGTTGTCAGGTAACGCCTCGGAGTGATTGGCTGTTATCGTCAGGATTGGGGAGCAGGTGGGCTAATGTGACCGTTGTAGGGTAAGGTCCTGCTAGGCAGGAGACAACATCCGAGTTTGGCAGGCACGATACCGCCAGACGAGAGACAAGAGTGCAGTCCTCAAGGTTTGGCAGGTACTGCACCGCCAGGTGAGGGACGTGGGTGCAGTCTACAGGTTTGGCAGGTACGGTCCTATCAGGCAGGGGGCTTTCTGCGAGATGCCAAGCTACCCTATAGCGAGTTACCTGATGGCGAGTTATCTGTTGCAAGCTGCCTGTGGCGAGCTCGAGCTGTCTATTTGTCAAGAGGCTGCACTAAATTGGCATGAGGTGCCAGGTGTCATAATGTCATTGGAGTGCCAAATCCGCCCTCATCAAAACCAAATCCAAGTACAGATTTGGGATCATAAACTTCATTTAAGAGGAAGAAAATCTGTTAAATACAATTAACTTATATTAAATAGCACTAATTTCTTGTTAAATTATCTCATTTATCTTGAATTATTATTCAACTACTTGGTTTYTAATGGTTATGCAGGAATTGGCTCAAGTTTAGCTCTATTGGTATCATTCTTTGCTAGCTTGTGGCTATACCAACTCCATAAGAGAATAAGAAGTAAGAAAATAAAAGAGCATTTCTTTAAACAAAATGGCGGTTTGTTACTACAACAACAAATATCTTTAGAGGAAGGTAATTTCGGTAACACGAAGATATTCCAGGCTGAGGAGTTGGAGAAGGCAACAGATCACTATAACGTGAATCGAATACTTGGTCAAGGTGGCCAAGGTACAGTATATAAAGGTATGTTAACAGATGGAAGAATTGTGGCGATTAAGAAGTCGAAAAAGGTGGAAATGGTGGATGAAGGTCAAATCAAACAATTCATCAATGAGCTTGTTATACTTTCCAAGATTAATCATAGAAATGTGGTTAAATTGTTAGGTTGTTGTTTGGAAACAGAAGTTCCTCTGCTGGTTTATGAGTTCATCTCTAGTGGAACSCTTTTCAATCACATCCATGATCGAAGTGATGACGACATGCCATTTACATGGGATAATCGACTAAGAATTGCTACTGAAGTTGCAGGAGCACTTTCTTATTTACACTCAGCAGCTTCTATCCCAATATATCATAGAGATGTTAAATCTTCAAACATACTCTTGGATGATAAATATAGAGCCAAAGTGTCAGACTTCGGGACTTCAAGGCCKATTGCAGTTGACAAAACTCATCTAACCACAGMAGTGCAAGGGACATTAGGATACTTGGATCCTCAGTACTTCCAATCAAGTCAATTTACAGAGAAGAGTGATGTTTATAGCTTTGGAGTAGTTCTCGTAGAGCTTTTAACGGGAGAGAAGCCAATTTCTTCWTTTAGACCAGGAGAGAATAAAAGCTTGGCCACTTATTTTCTTTCTTCCATGGAGGAGAACCGACTCTTTGAAATTCTTGATGCACAAGTGGTAAAGAAGGGTGAAAAGGCAGAAATTGAGGTGGTTGCTAACCTTGCAAAGAGGTGCTTGGATTTGAATGGAAAAAACAGACCCACGATGAAAGAAGTWACAGTTGAGCTAGAGGGGTTAAGAATATCTAAAGCTCATACGTTGGTTCAAGAAAACCACCAAGAGATGGATTATTGCCTCATAAATCGACCAACATGTCTACAGGATTCTGGTTCAACTTCAATTGGATACAAAAACTTAGAGAAGAAGGCTAAACCATTGGATGACCAACCGCTATTGCGTAACACTTATTAGTCTGCGTATTTGGTTTTAATAAAGAAAGTTGGGGAGGGAGGGGGGGAGTCCTTAGAAGGAGTTTTAATAAAGAACTTTTGCCCCAACTTTCTGTTTCTTTCTTGTAATTATTTAGATCTTGAGGTTGTTGATATTTTAAATGCCGAATCTCTACAAAATCTATTTTTTAATTACACACTTAGAAAGTAATATATTAATTTTATTATATTATATAATATTAGTGTAATAAATAAATGCATATGCTATACACATGTGCAAGATAAAAGGGAAAAGAGGTATGTATTAATTTTATGTGGGAAAAATTAATACTGTCGGAAAGACATGAAATCAGAAGAGAATAGTTCTCTATTCCAATGGGGGGTTTCCCAATGGATGCTAATGTGGTAGTTCTGCTCTCAAAAAAAAAAAAATTCTTTTTTTTTAATCACACCTTACAATATAATTACTATATTAATATTGACAGAAATACATTAAATCAGAAGAGAATTGACCAATCAATATATGTTCGTAGCTCTAATAGTTTGATGTCTAATGACATTTATTAATAGATAAAATCAGTTTACATATTATTTCACGTGTCATGGTATGATTCTTTAAATTACTCTTTAATTGTACATTTATGAGGTTCATGTAATGATGTAAGTTTAAATATTCTCAGGCATCGGATAAATTTGGGAAACTTATCATGCTAAAGTTAATATTACTGTATTGCCAAATTCGTGGAATAGTTTGTTTAATTTCTTGGACTGGACCTAAAGTACAATGAGCGGCTGTTTGAGAAACACTAAACAGTACTAATTATAGTTTAATTATGGACTACGGAGACAGAGACTGATGGATTAGTCAATATTATTGTGCTTGATCTTCAAACATGATAATGATACTATATTAAGTATCAAACAGGTTTATTTACGATATGCCAATCAGTAAGATCCTTATGGGATCAAATACTTGGGATGTTAGAACAGATTGAGATGCTATTTCAGTGGATGATCATCATGATAGGATCAACCATTGTATCAAACAAAGATAATATCTAGGTTTACATTCTCCATGAAAATGGGGGGAATTTGGGGTGAAATTTGGTATACGTGTGTCTTAGGAGTTTTTGAGTCTTGTGATAATATTTAATGAGCCCAAAGGTAGGCAAAAGATGGAGATTTAGAGTTGCAAGGTTTTGTCCTATGAGACTGGTTGAAATAAAACCTACGTGCAATGAAGGGTTGAACAGTGGGGATTCAAAGTGAAATTTGGGGGATGAATACTTAATGATAATTGGGACTTAAGAAAGAAGATGGCCCTTAAATCGAGTATGTGAGATGGAACATCAAATTGCTCGAAGGACTCTAATGCTGATAGGTTGACCAATATATAAGATGCTTGAAAATAGAATCAAGGTTGGATTAGGGCTCAAATGGAGGAGTTTTTGTGTGAAATTTAGCAAGATGAAAGAGATTGAGTTTAGGTCAATGGTAGGTCTTGACCGAAATGGACTCCGCCTCTGCACTAGTTTAAGCCGTAAGTACTGCACTAGTTTAATTATCTTATCAACGGATGGAAAACCTTATTATTTGGGCATCGTCCGTGTGTAGTATTTCCTTATCCTCCATGATTAAGTCGTCATGTTACCTTGTGTCTTAGTCATTTTTTTTCTTTTCTATTAAGAATCAGTGTTAAGTTCTATTTATATATCCATGTCTTTGTTCATATTTGGTTTTAATTGATCAGCCCTGTATGTCTACCCATATTGTGCTTTCAACGATAAATATATCTTAATTTGTAATATTAATGGTTACTAGCTACTTTTTAACACTATTTTCAGGATTGATCATGAAACCAAAACTTTTTTTTTTTATTTCTGATAGAGGATCAGCTGTTTCACTGCTCCAGTCAAATGAATCAATCTATGATTTCATAAATTAAATAATAAAATAAGAAATTGAAAATTGAAAAAAAAAAAGAAAATTTGTAGAAAATTGGAGCATGTATTTATTGTTATATAATTATTGTATTAAACAAAAATAAATATAATAAATGAGAATTATTGCCATTGATGATAGATTAGAAGTAGCTAAAAATACATAAGAAATAGAAAAACAAATTTGATATCTGACCTATGACTCACTAACCAAGTCAAACGGTTCAGCTGTTCAACTGACTGAATCATGGGTTGGAAAAAATTACTTTGCAGTTCAATGAGCCAACGCATTAACAGAGCCATCCAGTTGGGGTATTATATAAGATTCCTGCAATAAGCATCGCTTTACTAACTTGAAATTGAACTCATTAACTCCCATGATTTATTTTATCAAAATCTTTCGATAAGCATTGATGAAGGGAAATTTGGTTCATGCCATGTGGAATCCTAGAATTGTCACATGATACCTTGGCACCATGTAGACGATGATTTGCCTCAACCAAAATGACGGAGACCATCTCGGAACCATGTCGAGTGCGCCTCGCATGCCTTGAGGGCACTTCACCACTTCGCAATGGCCGACTTGTAGACACCTCATTAGGATTGAGTGGCCACCTTAGGACTGAGTTAGAGACACCTCATCAAAGTCTCACCGACCTGATTGAGG
Organism: Nelumbo nucifera; assembly: GCF_000365185.1. Next base: position 39,754 of record NW_010729457.1, on the reverse strand, counting down.
TCCACGTAGCAACATACATGACGTGATGATCGACTTGCCTACACCTCTGCCAACTTGACGGCATAAGAGGCGACCTATCTCTGCCAACTTGACAGAAAACCAGCTGGTGACCTACATTCGCGTCACCCATTTCGGAGTTAATCTACACGGTTTCAATTTTCGGCTGTGAAATTGCTCCTAAACATTATGGACAAATTCCTGAGGATCTCGGACATGCTATGGCCACATCCTCCCAGAGATCTCAAACACGTTACGTGAAGGTCATAGCTACCTCCACCTATATAAAGGCATCCCCTTCAATTAGAAGAGGTACGGACAATTTAGTTCTCAACACTTTAGCATTCCTGCTTTCTACCTCTCACAACAACTCTTTGCCGACTTACGCATCGGAGTGCCCACTCCAAGTAAAGCAACTTAAGTACTCTGATACTATTCTCTTGTACAACATTAATTAGCGTCGTCTACGGGAACTGCTACGAAAAAGGATAGGAAATGGCGCATGTGCATTAGATTGTGAACGTAATGCTCGTAAAAAAGCTAATAGGAAATAGTGTATGTGCATCGACTATATCGACTTGAATAAAACTTGCCCAAAGGATAGCTTCCCACTCCCTAGGATAGATCGACTGGTAGATGCGACCCCAGGGTTTGAATTATTAAGCTTCATGAACGCCTACTCCAGCTATAACCAAATCCGATGGACACTACTAACTAGGAAAAAATAGCTTTTGAAACCAAAACAAGCCTCTACTACTATAATGTCATGCCATTCAGCTTAAAAAACGTAGGGGCGACCTACCAACGACTTGTAAATAAAATTTTCTCCCCTTAATTGGAAGCAAGGTAGAAGTCTACGTCGATGACATGGTAGAAAAAATCAAATTTTCTAAAGATTTAATGGACGGCCTGAACAATGTATTCGTCGTTCTAACAATGTATAACATGAAGCTCAACCCGAATAAGTGTGTCTTTAGTGTCATGTCAGGTAAGTTCTTCGATTACATAGTGAACCGATGTGGCATCATAGCCAACCCCAAGAAAATCCAAGCCATCTTAGACATGTGACCTCCTAGGTCCATTAAAGAAGTCCAAAAGCTAACAGGTCGGGTAGACACATAGATCCCAAAAAGTTACCCAAAAATAAAAAATCAACACAATCAGACATCCAAGTGCAAAGTTATGTCATCCAAAAATTTTGCACAAAGATTGAGTGTACGACCAATGACCTAGTGACTAGGCCAAACATGTTAAAATAGTTCAATTGTTAAGTACCAGGTGAATGGACTTGACAGGTTTCATGCAAATCAGACCTAGAGTTGACCACGTGATAGTTCAAATGGTTATTAATTGCACTAATTTCTGATATATTTCAATAAATAATGGTTATAAATCAGAAAATAACAATACATTATGAAAAAAAATCTATAACAACAATAATTAAAGTTTATGAAAATAATTTAAAAAGCAAAGTAGATAAAAAGATATTAATTAATAAAATAATAATAAATTACACTAATTTTTGATAATTTTCAACAATTAATGATTTAAAAATTAAACAACAACAATAGTTACAACAAATAAAAATAACAATAACTTCTATGAATTGAAAAAAAAAACCAAGTAGATAACATTATATATTAATTAATTAACAATAAACTACACAAATTTCTAATAATTTTTAGTAATTGACAATTATCAACAATTATTGGAATTAATTTTCCACCAAAGTCATTAAATAAATAATAATTATTTTTTTTATTTATGGGAAATTATTTTTTTCAAATTGATGAAATATTAATAAATTTAATTAATTACTATTTTTAGGAAACTGTCAGATATTTTAAATAACTATTAATTCTTGATTTTCTAAAATTAATTCCCTAAAACTATCAAATAACTGAAACTATTTGCTTTAATTACACAATAATTAATTGAAATTGATTTTTATTATTTGTTTTAGTCAAAGGAAATAATTTTTTCAAGAAATAATTATACACATTAATTTAATAAATATTATTACACTAGGAATAATTATTCTTGTAATAAATATTCCAATAGTTGTTAGTGTAATAAGTTTTAGCAATAAATAATGAACTAATTATTTAATTACTGTAATAAAATTTTCCAAAATTACAGAAATAAATGGTTAACAATTTTGAACATATATTAATTTTCCAGAAATAATTGACTAATGGAAATTATTTGTGTAATAGTCATTATTATTAATGGAACAACTGTAAGCAATAAATAATTAACGAATTAGTAATTTACTGTAATTACAGTTTATTTTTCAAAATTACAGAAGGAAATGGTTGAAGTTTTATTAATTTTCCAACAAATATTAAATAGTGGAAATTATTTGTGTAATAACTATTATTAAATAATGGAAAACATTTAACACCAGATTCATTTAAGTGAAGTATATTATTTTTATTTAGTTTATTTAATTAAATAATTGATAAAAGAATAATGAATAAAACGGAAGTTATAGAAAAGTAGATGCAAAATGGGTCTGGGTCGGATATCCAAAATCCTATTGCATTTTATCTTCTTGACCCGGTTTTCGCTACAGTAGTCGCTCGCAGCAACCACAATAGCGAAACAGTGGCCGATTTTGGGTGGTTTTTGGAGCGGCAAAAGTGCTTGTTTGCCGGAACAATGTGGGCGTTAATAGCTCTTCCACTCGGTGACAAAACTATTTCAGCCAGCCATTAATAGCTCTTCCACTCGGTGGCCTGCTATTACAGTTTAGGATTTTCAGGTTAGAAAATGATCAGAACAACTCGGCGATCATGCAGAAGAACTCAGTCGTTGGAAAACATATTTGGGAGGCAATGTAGAATAAATCAGTGCTCTGCCCTTGTTCTCTGAATCAAAACGATCAAGATGACTCAAGCTTAAGTCTGAATCTCAACGATCAATGATCTCCACAGTACTTCAAATTCTGAATGTCCAYAATCAGTCTCAACAATCAAACTGGATTTGGTTGGGTGGAAAAAAATGTTTTGACATTAAACCTCTCCGTTGGTTAGTTTTGGTAGAGGGGAGGAAATCTTAGGAAACCATGTTGGCTGATTTTTCTATCCATTCGTACCTGTTTTGGAGATTTTCCACCTATAACGGGATTTAGGTTGTTGAGAGATATTTGGAATTTTGACACGTGGTTAAAAGAAGGGGCTATACGGGTGTATTGGGTGATATGGATATTCTTTTTTACTTTTTTTAAGRCTAAAATATGAAAACCTCCCCTTGAGTTTATGAAAATCATAAAAATCTCCCTTATAGTTTTACTTTAGTATAAATCTCCCATAAACTTTTAAAGATTTCGACAAAAACCTCCCTTTCGCCACTGATTCAGACGGAAAATCAATAAAATTGTCCCTAATTAATTGTCAAGGAGTCAATAAAATATTTCAAAATGTCAGAACTGCCCCTGCTTTCCCTTCCTCTCGCAATAGAAGGGAACAACATGAAATCCTTCTGTCCATCGCCCCTAACTGCTTCCCTGCTTCCACCTCACAACCCCTTCTTATTCTTCTTCTTCTTCTTCTTCTTCTACTTCTTCTTCTCTCTCTCTCTTCTCTGTCCCCACTATCCCCACTCTCTTCCATTGAGTCTAYTGAGTCATAGCAATCRATGCACYTGGATTAACAGAAAAYGATGAATAATTCGGGAGAAGAAAGAACTTTGAAGGATTGATTCATATACCCAAAATTGTCAATTGTGTTTCTAATAGAATGTATTGAAATTGAGGTGATTGACTACCGAAATCTACTRTTTGCACATTTCTTATGAAAACCAAGAGCAAGACAACCAATTTCGACTCAAAGTTGGTAAAGGGTAAACTCAATAAACCCAGAAAGCAATAACAAGATTAACTTGAAAGTTGAAACCCACAAGAGATGTAAAAAGGAAAGCAGAAAAACACACAGACAAATGGAGAGAAAAGATGACTCCAACCTGAACCAGAGTCGAATTTAAGAAATTTTAGAAATATGCAACTGATCAAGCAGTTCCTGGAGGTCCGATATGTGTCACTCAAGGGGAAACCGCATTTTGCTGATTTCAATCTCATGCTAGAGGGGTGGGGCACCCCTGGATCTCGTCCACGGCTGAAGCTTACCCGTGCTTAAAGGAGTTGAGGTTGAAGCGCATGGTGGTGACTGATGAGGTGTTGGAACTGATCTCGCGTTTGTTTAAGAATTTTAGTGTTTTGGTCCTCTTGTCTTGTAAGGGTTTCACTATTGATGGACTCACTGCCATTGCTGCCAATTGCAAGTTCTTTCTCGTTCACTACTCAGTTCTATTACTTTGTGTTGGGCGGTAGCTTCAAGGAGGTCGTCGTTGACAGTTGTTGAAACTCTATTCGCTGCTACAATGAAGTAGATGAACAATGCCTTTTGATTGCTTTAACTTGATTGACTTGATGGAAGAAAGTGGAGATAGTGGGGACAAAGAAGAAGAAGAAGAAGAA
>NW_010729457.1:20321-32068 GCF_000365185.1 Nelumbo nucifera | reverse complement strand
TTTTGAAAAAGATAAAGTAAAGTCTTACCCATTTATAAAAAAGAGAAATGGATGAGCATCCATCGTCCAACACCCTGATTTATATTTCCAATCCTACCCCCTCCCTGATTTCATATTTCCAATCCTATCCCCTCTTAAAATGCTGATTTTATATTTCTAATCCTATCCCTCCCTGATTTTATATTTCGAATCCTATTCCCTCTTAAAATGCCTGAATCATATATATATATATATATATATATTCCCTCTTAAAATGCCTGAATCATATATATGTATGTATATGTATGTATTTGTACCATTTATAAAAATGATACTTTCCATTTTTACCCTTTATCATGTTTTTTATTTTAAATCTTGATTTTCACTTTTTGTTTTTGAAGGAATGGAAAGATCCATTGTATGGGCGCCCGGATAATGCGAAATAGAATGGGCGAATTTCAAAAATTTATTTCCTTCCTACAACTAGGAATCACATTCCCTATTTTAGAAAGCTAATTTTCAAGGATCAATCTTGAATCAAGAACCTAACTAGATCTGAACAAAATAGTAGGAGAGGGAAATACCTGATACGGAGAATTAGTATCCCCCAACGAAGGTGTTCACGCCTAGAAAAATCACCAAAGACTGCTCCCACTGAAGATGGCACAGTGTAGGACGGAGCAGAATCAACAACGTTCTTCACAAGAACTGGATCCTTCGCAAGAACCCACTGGACGGCAGGTGAGCACTTCTTTTCAATTCTTTCACAAAGAATTGAAATCAAGAACGCTTCTTGATGACTCCCACGTGAGTGGAGACGAACTGTTAATGGCGGCGGCGACAGGAAGGAGGCGGCAGGGAGAAATTGGCACAGTCTCACTGTATGCTGATTTCTCTCTTCTCTGTTGTATCTGTATCTCAGATGAGTGTGAGTGTTTTGCGGCTGCCGCCCCTTCCTCATTTTAAAACCCTAAAGGGCTCAGATCCTAATCCCATTAGGAGATGATGATCCCCTTAAGTGATATGGTAGAGTCCTTATCTAATCTGCAGATCATGATCAGCCTTCCTAATTTGATTAGGAGTTTCCAGTTTTGAATCATATTCAAATCTGGACTCTTCCTGAGTGGATAGGGACTTTCCCTTATCCTTTAAGGCTGGTCGATATCTCAGATTCGCCCCATTCAAGCTAATCTAATTAGCCCAGCTCGTATTGGCTTTTGGCCCATTAAATGCATGTGCTCACTTAAGCCTTCCAAATTGCTACCTAGTTGGGCTTTTTCTGTATGGCGTGGGACCAAAACGTTGATCTACACATCAGCCACAAGGGTTCGGCCCAACCTTTGTCACAAGGCCTAGCCGAATTCACTGGAAAGGCCAGTGAACCCTTTGAGCCCATCATATGGAATCTATGGGCCCAACACTTACACTAAGTGCTCATTGGGCCAAGCCACCTTGTAACACCCAAGGACTGTGGGTAGATGCAAGATTAGCCCATCAGGTTTAACCCTCAAAGGCCTTACACTAAACCTCTCAGCCCATAATGATCAAACACTGCCCGACAGGGAAGGACCTCTCCCCCGACTGCAAGGTACAGTGCTGCACTCTCCTCTTACATGGACCCCGGGGATTAAAACCTTTTGCAAACAATTTTGGAAACCTATATATATATATATATATATATATATATATATTATGTAAATATATTTTGCAAAACAAAACTTCAACAATTGAAATCAACTGCTGGCAATTTTGGTTTCCATTAAAGAGAGTGCATTTCCCCGATCATTACCTTTGTCCGACAAAGGGGCTGATCCTATCACTATGATCACCCACTCAGATGGGTTCATGAACCATCTCAACATACCTAGGTTTTGACCCCCTCTAAGGGTCTCACTGATTGGCATATCAAAGACGGCCCAATCCGCCACCCAGTGCGGTATCATAATCGAGTCTAGGGGTCAAATGTAACATTCCAGTTTTGCCCACTAATCGCCAAGGTCCGATTCAAGGTCTCAAGCTGATCCCACACTGTATGTACCTTGGGTCTCACCCTGGTGGCAGAGACAGGCCACCCCAACCTACTTGGTAGTGCATCAGTGTCAGCCTTATCAGGATAGGTCTCCCTAGACCGACCCACTGGCTGTGAACGTTCAAAACCAACACAAGTCTCATAAGTGTCTGGTTTTAGGGGTATTACACAGAAACACACCACACAACATGAATCAAATATGCAATTTATTCATTTACAATAAATGTCATAAGTACATCAAACTGATTGGAGCTAAGGGCATACAAAATTGTCTAACAACTCCCACTTGCACTTAGGTCCAATCTGGAATAAGCCAGAGTCCCATACTTTCCACGTGTTTCTCAAACACTTTCTGTGTSAGTGGCTTAGTCAATGGGTCTGCAACATTCTCCGCTGAAACTACCTTCTGAATCAGGACGTCCCCTCTACCAACAATCTCCCACAGTACGTGGTACTTCCTCTCGATGTGCTTGGACTTCAAGTGGGCTCGTGGCTCCTTAGCCTGAGCAATGGCCCCATTGTTGTCGCACAACAACGGGATGGGTGATGTGCTGGATGGAACTACTCCCAACTCTTGGACGAACTTCTTCATCCACACGGCTTCCTTGGCAGCCTCACTTGTGACAATGTATTCGGCTTCGGTTGTAGAATCCGCCGTGGACCCCTGTTTGCTGCTTTTCCAGCAAACAACACACGATCCTATCGTGAATACGTAACCAGATGTAGACTTTCTATCATCCGGGTCTGAATGGAAATCGGCATCGGTATACCCTTGGATCTGTAGTAATGTACCATCGAATACTAGACAAAACTCTTTTTTCCTTCGAAGGTACTTAAGTATGCATTTCACAGCGATCCAATGCTCCTGCCCTGGGTTGGCCTAAAATCTGCTTACTACACTCACCGCGTGAGCAATATCGGGGCGATTGCACAGCATGGCATATATGATGCTCCCCACGGTTGAGGCATAGGGAACATTCTTGATGTCCTCGATCTCCTCAGATGTCTTGGGAGACATCTTCTTGGAGAGAGTAACTCCGTGCCTGAAAAGAACGTTTCCATTCTTGGAGTTTTCCATGCTGTACCTTTTGACAATTTTGTCAATGTAAGCAGATTGAGATAATCCTATTATCCACTTCGATCTATCTTTATAGAGTCGAAGACCCATTATATAAGACGCTTCTCCAAGATCTTTCATGGAGAGTTGTAAAAACCATACTTTGACCGAGGTCAACATTCCTACATCATTCCCAATGAGTAGGATATCATCCTCATACAGAACCAAGAACGTAACCTTATCCCCACTGGAATTCCGGTATACACAGGGCTCATCTGGGTTCTACTCAAAATCAAACATTTTGACGGCAGAGTCAAACCGGATGTTCCAACTCCTAGAAGCTTGCTTAAGTCCATATATGGATCTATTAAGTTTACATACCATGTGTTCCTGACCAACAACAATGAAGCCTTACGGCGACTGCAAGTATATATCTTCAGTAAGATCTCCATTCAGGAACGCGGTTTTGATATCCATTTGCCAAATCTCGTAGTCATGGTATGCTGCTACAGCTAGCAGTATCCTAATGGATTTAAGCATGGCCACGGGCAAAAAGGTTTCCTCATAATCGATGCCCTCTTTCTGAGTATACCCTTTCGCCACCAAGCGAGCCTTGTGGGTCTCAACATTGCCATCGGGGCCCTTCTTCATCTTATAGATCCACTTGCAACCAATTGCTTTTACCCCGAAGGGTGGATCTACTAGAGTCCAGACTCCATTCAACTCCATTGAGTCCATCTCAGCTTTCATGGCATCTACCCACTTCTGGGAATCTATGTCCAACATAGCTTCCGCGTAAGTCACGAGATCCTCCTCACTAGTCAAGGCTTCCACCAAGTAACTATCCTGGTCATAACCATAACGGACTGGTGGCCTGGATACCCGGGTAGATCTTCTAGGTTGGTTACTACCTGGAACATGTGGGACATCTCACACTACTCCTAAGCTCTCTTCATCAAGAACAACTTCCTAACGATGATTGTTTAGGATGTAATCTTCCTCCAAGAAATGGGCATTCCGACTACAGAACACCTTCTGTTCCTCTGGGTCATAGAATAGATAGCCCATAGAGCTTTTGGGGTAGCCTATAAATAGGCAACGACTGGTTCGGGATTCCAATTTGTCCGGGCTCGTTCTTTTAACGTGTGCCGGACAATCCCAAATCTTCAAGTGTCTAACACTTGGTTTATTTCCGCTCCAAAGTTCATATGGAGTGCTCGGAACCGATTTGGTTGGAACCCTATTCAGCACGTAAATTGTAGTCTCTAATGTGTATCCCCAAAAGGATGTGGGTAACTCCGAGTGTGCGAGAACTGACTGGACCATATCAAATAAGGTCCTATTCCTCCTCTTTGAAACACCGTTGAGTTGTGGTGTAGCAGGAGGAGCTAACTGCAATACTATCCCATTGACCTTTAGATAATCCCTGAATTTGTCAAAGAGATACTCGCCACATCGATCAGATCAAAGGGTCTTAATTTCTCTCCCCAACTGTTTCTCGACCTCTTGTCTAAACTCCTTGAACTTTTCAAAAGATTCAGACTTGTGTCTCATTAGGTACACGTAACCATACCGCGAATAATCATCGGTGAAGGTGATGAAGTATACGTGTTGGTTATGACTCCTAACATTCAGGGGCCTGCATACATCAGTATGTATGAGGTCAAGCGTGCCCGTACATCTTTCAGGCTTGCCGCCGAATGGCCGTTTTGTCATCTTACCACAAAGGCAAGGCTCACAGGTGGAAAGATCTTCTACAGTTAGAAAATCCAAAGGTCCATCCTTTACCAACCTTGTGATTCGGTCAATACCGATATGGCCAATACGGTAATGCCACAGGCACGTGGGACTAACGGTATCATGAGTTCTCTTGGGAACGTTAACCGACGTAGTTTCGAGTATGTTGGTTTCTAGAGAATGATGTAGAACATAGAGACCGTTCTCCAGTTCCCTGTATGCGATGAATTTGTTGTTTCTTTTAATAGTAATCGTATTACTAAAGAAAACAAAATATCCATCAGCACACAATTTTGAGATAGAAATCAAATTTTTTCTTAAATTCTGTACATAAAGACAATCTTTAAGTACAAGTGATCCTTCTCTAAAAAACAATTCTATGGTTCTGATGGCCGCTGCTACAACGCTTGTAGAAGTTCCCAAGAAGAGCGTTACCTCTCCCTCACTCAGTCTTCTGCTTATATTGAAACCCTGCAATGTGTTACATGCATGAGTCGATGCCCCGGAGTCAATACACCAGGAAGTAGAAGTAACCAACAAATTGGTTTCTATGACACAGGATTCGGGATTACCTTTCTTGGATTCCAGGTAGGCAGAATAGTTCCTTCTCCAGTGGCCGGTTTGGTGACAATGGTGATAGGCATCAGATGCCTTGTCCTTCTTCTGTCTCTTGGATTTGTTGCCCTTTTTCTAGGGCTTCTTCTTAGACCTCCTCTTCTTGCCACGCTTGCCTGCTTCCATAAGCATGGCGACGGGCTCATCCTTACGAATCAGTTCCTCAGCCCGTTGCATTGCTGAGCTCTTGTAAGCTAACGTTTAGCTTATTAATGTTATAATTCATGACAAACTGATTGTAGGACAGAGGTAAAGAATTCAGAATGGCGTCTACCTTGGTGATGTGGTCTAGCTCGGACCCTATGGCCTCCATCTCGTTTATGTATCCCATCATCCGAAGACAATGGTCATGCACTTGCTGTCCCTTGGTCCTTTGAGCGGTCATGAACTGCTTCAAGACTTTCTGCTGAGTAGAACGATTATGCTCTTTATACATAGTTTTTAGACTGTCCAATATGTCCTTGGCTAGTTCGATCTGATCGAACAACCTCTGTATTGGATTGTCCAGAGAAGCTATGATATAGCAGTGGGTCAGGGAGTTCTTTTCCTCCCACTCAAGGTAGTTCGTAGTCCCTTCTGCGGGCCTCGGAAGCCCGATCACCCGGACGCTCCGGGGTGGGGTTTTTGGCAACTTTATCCAGTTTTTCAGAAGTCAGTACCAACATAAGGTTACAGTACCCATTAGCATAATTAGGGCCTTTAAGTTTGTTGTCATCAAGAAGCTTGGCGAATTGTCCGTTAGCCATTTTCTAGTAAAATAGCAAGACATCAGTCCACGACCTAATTTGATTCATGTTATCTACAAAGATATGGATTTTAATCTATGTTCCATTTCCATTTGTTCATCACCGGGATTTCCCTCCTATCTCAGTGACGGAGACAGCGACAATTATGTCTCTTGGAAATGTGGGAAACCACATAGGGTGCATGGGGCCAACTGTTTCAGCTGCATAACCCCCCCACCTTTCTGTGACGGATCATATCCACTCATCACATGAGCTTTCCCTTTGGCCTCTGTCAGACAAGGTTCATAGCCGTTTACGGGTAAACCTTTCTGTCTAGTGAGTACTCACCCATCATATTCGACCACGCCAAGGTACCGTGAGAGAGTTCCCATTTTTTGGTGAAGCCCCTCCCACATCGGTCTATGACGTCCCTATCATCATATGAAACAATCCAATAGATCCAGCAGCAAATCGGTTGGCCCATTTTCTGGTGCTTCTCCTCATCACTTGAAGGGCCCGTCTTCATGCTAATGACGGAAGGCCTTTAGAGTGTCCATGATCTCCCTATCACATGCACTCATATTTCAGGAGGGAACAAGTTACGCCCTAGTTTTAGGTCAAACTTGAGTGGCTCCCACTAGTTTTTCATAAACCAGATTTCTAGTGGCCCGATTCGGCTAGGGTTTCCGCACGTGTCCTTTTCAGGGGTGTGGGGTCCACCACAAAGGGAAGGTCATCCATGACCATAAGGGACACCATGGCAATGATGTGCATTCAGCCATGGTGTGCGCAAAAGCCACTATCGTATCTACATGGGCCAAGTGCTTATGGCCCATGAACGCAGCACATCACATATCCATACATCACATGCAGGAAGAATTGATCCAATCAATTAAATATCTGTAAAGCCCATTTTAAAGCCCATTTAAAGTCCATAATATTAACATTTAATATTATCTAGGTATATGGGCTGAGTAGCAGTTAGCAGTTCGGCCCATATAGCTTTCATGCGAATGGTGGGCTTTTGCAGTTTTAATAATTTAAAACTGGGCCTTACAGGTTGGGCCAAATTATTACTTGCAATTAAACATCAATCCCTAACCCAAAAATTGGAGAAAACAGGACTTAAATCAGCCCCATCGAACCCTAGATTCGGTCCAACCGATTTGGTCCAAATCTGGTTAGAATTGGTTTCGGTTTGATTTTTAATTCAAGATTAATGATCTGAAATTAAATACTGATAAAGAAAAACACAAATAAGTCAAGTAGGGCTGTTCGCACACTCCATCATGCAAAACAAAGGTTAGTCCACAGTTTGCAGTTTCACAAACTACAAATCGCAGATAGCGATTTTCATATCTGCGAATCCTCCTTCCAGCGCCGCCAACTTCGATCCAAAAAAATACAGAAATAGAAAAACCTAATTTTCTATTAATTATTACATCAGATTGAATCCTATGCATCCAGTCTAAAAAAAAAAAAAATTATTTACAGACCAAATGTAAAGAATAAACAAGAATTTGCAAATCGCAAGTATCCACATGCCAAGAATAAAAGATCTCGATCTCCATTGTACGAACAACCCAAAAACCAAGAAAATTATAAAGAACCATTCCATATAAAATTCAGATTTATATAAAATTTAATTCCAGATCATTCGCGCATATTTATGGGAACAATTTCCCAAAAAACAAAAATCTACGCAAATAGGGTAGAACGCCTTCTGTCTATTTGTGCAGGTTCAGATTTGAACAATTTTGATTCAAGATTTGAACCATGGCTCTGATACCACTCATAAGTGTCCGGTTTTAGGGGTATTACACAGAAACGCACCACACAAAATGAATCAAATATGCACTTTATTCATTTACAATAAATGTAATAAGTACATCAAACTGATTGGAGCTAAGGGCATACAAAACTGTCTAACAGTTTTTACCCTTTATTATGTTTTTCATTTTTCCACTTTTATTTAGTTAACAATTAACACTTGTAATTGGATAATCTCTGTATCTCATCATTTAATCCGACTCACTTTAAATTCTCTAAAATACCAGTAAAATTAAAATTTTATTTATTTTTCAACTTTTATATGTAATAAATTAATATAAATATAACATACTAAATTTATTATATATAAGTTCATATATAATATAATATAATATTTAAAATATATTTTTATAAATTTTAATATAATTATATAGAATTTATATATTAAAATTAATAAATATTATAATATAATCATATTCAAATTTTAATCAAATCATATTGGGTGAAATCCAAATCCAATCTGATTATTAGTAGTTAGATGTAAATTGTAACATTTGAAGTTCATCCAATTACATACATACATAATCCGAATCCAAGATAATTAGATCAGATGTCGAATTGAGCCTCAGATTTTCGGGAATCATTGACAGGCTTACCTGAYGAACCTCTTCATTGATTAGAGCCAACATGTGTCAAGTATCGAATGGTTTGTCCAAAACCCAAGAATTCAAATTGAAGGGAGGAAAGGATTTTTTTGACCTCTCTGTTTTCATCATCGAACAATCAATTAAATGATTAAATGACACCTCTTTATGTTTTCTCCCTATTTTTTCATGTATTTTTTTCCATTTCCCCTCAATTTCGATTGTCTCCATTAACATAATAAATTGTATTGGATTGGGAAATTCTTTCAAGTTCATTATATTGATTTTTTTAGGGTGTTTTTTCTCGATGATCATCAGGCCAATCCAATAATCTTACACCCTACCAATGAATCAATTCGAATCCGAATATAAACAAATCGGATGGATGTTCAATTCAAATCCGAATATAAACGAATCAAGATCAACCTATGTCCAAACACTAGCCATTAGATATGCAAATAACGGTCCCCCATTGACGAGTAGAATGACATGAGGCAAAAGGCCAAATATTATCATGCAAACATGAAGCGAAAAAATAAATTCTAAAACCCTAGTTCTCTCCTTTAAATCCCTCTCTTTATAGTGTATATCTTATCCATTGCCCCTACTTCACAATAAGAAGGAGGAAATAGAAATGGTGTCTCTTTATCATATGCACATTTCTCCTCAAAATAAAGAAAACAATATAAATTATAAAAAAAATCAAAGAAATACACAAAAGCATTTACAAAAAAAGATAGAAAATCATAAAAATTTCTATACATATATATATATATATATATACTAAAAAATGAGAATGTTGCAATTGGTTTGGTCAAAAGACCCTGATTTTACTTTCTAGCTTTACCCTCAACTTTTTATTTTTTCTATTATATATATTGTCACTATAAAATAATTATGAAAAACATAAAATGAAGAAAACAATATAATATTATATATATATATATATATATACAAAAAAATGAGAATGTTGCAATTGGTTTGGTCAAAACACCCTGATTTTCCATTATATATATTGTCACTACAAAATAATTATGAAAAACATAAAATGAAGAAAACAATATAAATTACAAAAAACAATGAAATACATTGAAAATTTACACAAAAATGTAGAAAATCACAGAAACCTATATTTCATACTGAAAAATGAGAATGGTGCAATTGGTTTGGTGAAAACACTCTAATTTTACTTTCCAACTTTACCCTCAACTTTATATTTTTCCCATTATATATATATATATATATGTCATTGAAAAAATAATTATGAAAAAACACATAAAATAAAGAAAATAATATAAATTATAAAAAGCAAAGAAACACAGAGAAAATTTACAAAAGAAAAAGAAAATCATAAAAATCGAAGAAAATAACTTAAATTACAAATCTATACCCGATATATAACATAGTCAAACATCACCGTCAATATCAAATACCCCGTGCATTGCATGGGCCATTCCACTAGTTTTATTAAAAGAAAGGAGGAGAGTATACAAGAAGCACACGGGAAGAAAAGAAAAGAAAAACATGCCACACAAACTGCTCCCAGCCCAAACATCCAAAGCTATCCAAACGACCGTCACAAAAAACAAGCCTGCAACTAAAAAAAACAAATAGAGAAGTACAGATTTGCCTAATGCAGATTTCTGATTTATACTGCAAAGCTATAAACATTCAGAAGGACAACAACCCACATTCTATACACCAATGCCCACTAGTAAATTAGCATCAATTCCAAGTTGACACCTATCCCGACAGTGTTTTGAGCCTACAAATTCTAACCCTGGGCTGATTGGTCATTCTCCCAAAAATAATCCACCTAAGCACAAGGCTTCAGCCACACTAACTACGGCAACCAAAAAACAAGCCCACAAAACAAGAAATCAGCTTCTTTAACGGGTTATGTTGCTTTTACCCCTCCCTCTAATGCTACATGTCCCACAAGAAGAAGGGCCAATGGCCGGCAAATCATAACAATCCATCAACCACTTAAAACATTTTACTTCCAAACGGAAACAATCAAGGATCCAAAGAATAACCTGACCCTAATGTTTCTAACTCCACTTTGTGTCTGTCTCGGAACAAAGATCAATTTGAGAGGAGTGGGTATTCAACTCGTAAGAAAACTTTTCTTTAAACCATTCCTAGACAAGAGGCTCTTGATGATGACACCCAAAAAAATTTCCCAAAGTGCTTTGTTCTCCTGTTTCGATACTCGTGCACATTGCAGCCTCCCTCTTCTTGCAAATCTGACGAAGGCTCACTCAGGTGGTTCCCAACAACACTAGTCTCCCAGACTCTCCTCCACAGCCAGAGAGGATGTTGGACTTTCCTACCTAATTGACAAAACATTAAATACGAGCTTCATTAAAGATAAAGTATCAGTATCAGGTATCATATCAGACCACTCGGATACGGATACAGATGGTTGAAAGTTGTTGACAATTAAGGTTCCCTCCACTTCCATGTGGAAGAACCTTAAGACTATGTTTGGTTTGAAGGAAAAAGTAGTTTGTAGTTTATCCATCACAAAGTCAYGAAAGAAGATCACACTTTTTTAGAAAGTAACCTCAGAAACAAACACTTTATTCTAAAATTTAAATAGCGACTACTCTAATTATAGAATATAGATTAAAGCTTAAGGTCTCAAATCTCTCTTTACATGCTCTGAAGTGAACAGCTTTTATTTGGGTGTCCTAACTTTTATTTGGGACCTGAAGTGAACAGCTTAAGGTCCCAAAACAGCTTCTAATACAACAAAATATGTTACCGGTTGAAGTGAACAATGTTAACAAGATTCCTTTGGGWGTCCTAACKTTTMTTTGCAAGAGAGATGTACAAGTAGAGTATCATAATCGAGGGTTAGGATTGATGTTTCTTTAGGGCATGAAGAGGGATGGTGCTTAAAACAATGTGTTGTAATAGAGGAAGGCTTACAAACAAAGTGTAGGAGAGTGGTGAACAGGAAGATGAAGGGTTGGTTAATTTAAGAAGATGATTCAGCACAACACCATTAGGATTCAGATAAATTTATTTTTAAACTAATCTATATCGTTATTGTTGTAGGATAAGTCCGAGATGATAGACCAATATCAAAGCACAACATAGGCTCAACCACCATTTGGGCCAGAAATCATATGTAGCACACCTCCATCAAACGGTGAGATACATAACACTTTTCATGTGTTTTTGTT
>NW_010729457.1:4715-20250 GCF_000365185.1 Nelumbo nucifera | reverse complement strand
CCATCCCCAAGGTGAGAGGAACTTTTTAAGGAGGGCTGATTCAAATTCCCAGGGTAATTTTTTGATCATTGGGCCAGAGAATTAGCTGTAATTATTTTTTGGAAGTTTGTTTATTCATTTGATTATTTCAATGTGGTTTTATGTTAGATAATTTAATATATATTCCTTAAAACAATTGTAGGAAAAGATGGAGAATTTCATGACTGACCAGGCACAACTTGGCATACCATTTGAGCCCATTGGTGCTCATGATGTGATTAGCGAGGTCTTAGGAAAGGAGCATCCATCACAAATTCATTACTAAGGGTTCGGGCCAGGTTAAATCGTAAGCGTGCTTTTGGAAACCCGGAGTCCAAAGGGTCCACTACCTCCACAACCACATCCAACCAACAAGAAGATCTCAGAGTCGTACAATTTGAGTCAGAAGTGAGTGAGATGTCTTAAATATTACTTTGCTTTCAAGTTTCAGCCTTTCACTAATTCACTGGAGCTAAATATATTAACAATGAACAGAGAAACGGGAAAAGGAATGAAAGGAATTTGGAGGGGTCATGACATTGAAACCATAAATGTAAAGACAACAAGTTGTCATGTTCTACATCTAATCTAGGGATAACTCATGACCACACCAAGAGAGATAAAAAGCCCAAATGGCTTGAAACCGAAAAGGAATGCAGTCCTTAAGAGAAAGTCCATCTCACTAAACCCAGATTCTAAGATGGACTAAGATGCCTTTATCCTGAAGGAAAAACATGATTTCACAGGCAATGTTATTCCACAATCTAACTCAGCAAAAAGACAAATAAAATTTAGTTAATATGATGTAATTGGTGAAGCAACCTTCTTGTCCCAAAGGTGACCAGGTTGAAAGCCAATAGGAGTTCAAATCTAGAATTTAAATTCAGTCTCTATTCCCAAATGGCTCCTCTTGACATCTAGAAAGCAATGACTCAAAAACTTGAAATGAGTATTCAAAACCACATACTCTTACAGGGCTCTTAAGGCAATCAAGTTAACAATAAAACACAGAATCAGATATGATGAAATGCTAATATGTCAGGGCAAACAATTTAGGTTAACGATTAAGATCAAAATCTCTTTCGACAAGTTAACTTTAATGCTCAATGACGTATAGTAATTAAGTATACAAATGGATGAGCTTGAGCTAGAGTATGAGCTAGAGTATATTGCAGGGAATGAATCCTTCAAAGCTTTTGAGTGCAACCTTTCAAGTTAGGTTGCTTAAATTCTGGCTTTGGGCCCAAGGATTGCTCCCCAATACTGAAATTTCAGCACGTAAGGTGAGTTGTAAGTCGATTCAGCCATGCCACCCATGACTGATATAGGTTGAGTTTTCTCTTCCTTTGACCAAGTCTGTGGTGGTGCAGGCAAAGTAGACCTGTTGAACGGAAAGTGAGACATGGGATTTGCTTGGACTACTGAGGGCAAACTAGAACCTAGTTAGCCAAGTATTTGTGGTTTAAAGAAATTAGAGTTGCTGACCTTGGGCAGGATTTACTTGGGAATGACCCATTGTTTAAGGCTCTCTTGGACTAAAGCACCCTTAATTAGGCATAATTCTAGGACTTAGCTTAGCTTGGCTTGCTTCCCCTGTTTTTATTTCAGAAATAGATAACACAGAGACAGCTATAGTTCAATTTATTTCTCTTGTTTGGTTCGAATAAGTCCATTGGCTCCTTTATACAATAATGAATAATTATAGTTTTTTATCTGCTGAGTTGCTTCTTTACAAGTTTCCAAGAGTTTTCTTTGACATGATGATTCTCACGGGGGCCTTAACCTATCATTCCCTAACCCCTTTTAAACTTGAGCAATATCATTAGATGGAATGACATGCAGTTCTGGCAAGAAGGCGTAAGAACTATTTTCAACTTTAGAACATGCAGTTCTGAAACATCCTGGGTGCTTGGGTGGTTGGGAGGTTTGCATTGATGGAAAGACAAGAAGAGCAATGCTTGACTTGGGGATTCCTTTATTTAGTTTGACTCTAGGCAAACAAACAAAAAGATAGTGGGCTTGCGCTGCTCCAAACATTGCATTTGTCTTACTTTGAAACTGCTGAATGATCTGAATGTGGAGAATATCTTTTTTGATCTTATCCCTTAGGAAGTTTGGACCAGAGTTGTTCAGTTTATTTGGAACCACAGAATTTCCTAAATCTTGATCTTGCCTTTTCTTCCATTAATGGCCTAATAGAGTAAGTTAAGTTTTACTTCCATTTAGTAGTAATTATCACCATAGGCTCATTTTGAATACAAAAATAGAGAGAGACAGATAGACAGACAGATTTACTTGTGAATCAAATGCCGCTGATGTGCAATTGAGAGAGAGACGGCAAGAGAGAGAGATTTACCTGTCAAATGTAATTGTGCGCGAGAGATAGATAGAGATAGAGAAAGAGTGAGAGTAGTGAGGGAGAGATTCACTGATGTGCAACAGAGGAAAACCAACCCAGCCTGCGCCACTTATGTAATGGTAGTCATCGCTTGGCTTCTAGTGGCAATTTTTATTGATTGCCGCTAAAGATCAATATTTCTAGCGGAAATCACCAAATAATTTCATGATAGTTTCAACTTTCTTATTCTTTATTTGATTTATGGGCGGAAATAATTTCCACCCCACTCATGAACTAACACCGCCAAACCCAGTAAGTTATTACAAGTTGGGTTTTATTTCTCATTTACTTACATCTTTTAGCATGAAAATAGTAACACATTTTCTTAACTTTGTCTTTTATGTGCAGATACATAAGTTAGCAATCCCTCCAATTCATAGTAGAGATAATTCTCATCCCACTCCAAAGGTACCATCACCAAACCCGATAAACTATTACGAGTTTGATTTATTTTTCATTTGCTCACATCATTTAATGTGAAAATAATTTTATATTTCTTTGTGTTTTGTAACAGATGCAAGAGCCTAGAACAAAGCCATCTCAAGTGTCTACAAGAGAGGGGGGAAGGGGAAGGGCAAGGGAAATACCCTCTTTTGATGAGTGTTTTCTTTTCTTTTTCTTTTTTTTTTTGTAATCTTTTTGACAAGGGAAAGACACTTTTGATGAGTGTTCTATTTTCCTTTTTTGTAATCTTTTAATTTCATTTGAACTAAAATGTGATCAATTATAAATATATATTACCTTTTATTTAATACTAAATTTCAATTTTTAATGATATTAATGATATTTTATTTTTAATAGTTATTACATGTGATTTAATGAATGGATATAAGATTTTCATTCAAAATGAATGTATATAATTGATTTAAAAACAGGTTATTATAAGCTCCATACTAGGTAATGACAAACATATAGGTGGAGGTGTTTCCAAACATTCAAATAGGTTTTTGTGACGTTTCAAAAAATGTCACTAAAATAAACAAATAAATGTTTTTCCTAACGTTTCAGAAACGACACGAAAATAAACAAAAAAATGCCACCAAAGTTGTGCATGGGCAACTCTTGGAATCTTTTACTAGCGCCTGCCAAACGTCACTAAAGATGTTATTTTCCATGACGTTTTCTGAATGTCACGAAAATAACAAGTAAATGTCACCAAAACCATACATGGGTGACTCTTGAAATCTTTTAGTGACGTTTGCAAAATGTCACAATAACTAAAATAAACGTCATGAAAACTTTTGCCAACACTACATTTGGTGACAAGGGAGCAAATTAAAAGTCACGAAAACATTTTCTTGATGTTTATCTAACATCACAAATATATGTTTTTTTTTTTTTTTTTTGTAATGACTTAAGCTGTTTCTCATAAGCATACATCTCTAATCAAGGGTAGAGCCAAGTATATTGGTGGGGGGTCCTTAGCCCCCCAAACTTTTTGTTAAATCAATATTTATGTATAGTTACTAAGTACAGGTAAGGTAAAAAATGTAATAAAGTGGGACATTACCCCCTAAAACTTGAACTAAAATTTTAAAGTATCATCATTTAATGCTCCTCCAACTCGCAAAATTAAAAATTAATAAAGATCATTGGGTGACAAGGAGGGAGATGTTTTTGAGCCCATGTGTGGGTGAATCATCATTGAGGAATGAGAGTTGGTCTTGGAGATGAAACTCATCAATCAGATCACTACCACCGCCATAGAAAGGAGAAGCCAAAGTAGTAGTTAATAAAGATGATGTGGGCAGAGGAGACCCCATGACCATGTTGTTGATGCCATTTATTCTCGCCGAGTAGGAGGCAAAGGAATTGGAACTAGGACTTACAAGGTCATCCTGGTTTGGGTCATTGGGGATATATGAGAAGGTGGAAGCAGTCCAAGACAACGATAGTGATGGCGATGATTGCATGAAGAGGGAATGAGCAAGGTTGAGGCCATTGCCATGCATCTGCAAAGAAGAATCCTGTCTAAAATTGAAAGAGTTGGAGTTGCTGGAAAGGAATGGGGATGAAGACAAAGGCATGGGTTGTGTTGAGGCCTTGAGGGTATTTTAATAAATATAAGTGCAAAATAGGCATTTAAAAAACAAACACATTAAGTTGACTTTTCTATATAAAACGGCAGGTAGCTGCCTATTTTCTAAAAAGTATGGGAAGGTTTATATTAAAATAAAACTATTGAGGAGGTTTTTATGATTGTGAGAAAACTTAAGGGAGATTTTTGTATTTTATTCAATAATATTTTGCGTGGACTTAGTATGCTCTCAAAGTCAAGCTCAAAAATGATAGTTTTACCAAGATGAGATGTGGGACTTACATATTTTAATAGTTTAATAAAATAAATTATTAAAAGTAGGATAAGAGACGATCTCAGTTTTCCTAACCAAAGAAATTTCGCATTCTTCTGGTTTCTTTGGTAGAAAACTTTTATTTATTTATTGCAAAATGAACCAAATGTGCTTTAAMAAAAAAAAAAAACGAATGTGAATTAGAGAACTGTTCCCAATTTAATTACTTAGTGCCAACTTTGTGTTATTATTATTTATTGTTTTAAAATTTACGTAACTAGTTAAACTAAGCAATATGTCAGTGTCAATTAATGAACAATGTTATATATAGTTTGCTTAATAATATTTTAAGTGGACTCAGTATGAACTCAAAGTAGTGTGTTAGTGTTGTGTTTTCCCTTATTGTTATCTTTGTTGTTCTTCTTTTCAGTTCACTGTCAGTGTTAGTATTAGTGTTGTGTTTTTCCTTATTGTTATCTTTTTATGTTGTTCTTCTTTTCAGTCCTTTTTTAGTTTTTATGTCATTAGTTGTCACCTTTTATGTCCAACCATATTGTGTTTCCAACAATAAATATAACTCAATTTTTAATATATATTTAAAGGAATGTTTTAAGAAGCAATCTTGAAATTCAACAACTTTTCCCTATAGGCTCAATTTGGAAGGAGTATGAATACAAATATGGGTATGTTGGACATTTTAATGCCTCTTTTTAGAGAATTCTAATAAAGGGGGTCTACTTGCAACTATGTTAGAAAGTTCAGGGGAGGTGATTGCACTCATCAAACTTGAGGGGGGGGGGGTTTCAGCAATTTACCCTTATTTTAATTTTATTTTCATTATATATATATATATAGAGAGAGAGAGAGAGAGAGAGAGATAGATAGGTAGATAGATATATCAATTTTTAGTGTGAGCTAACCCAAGTGCATCAAATTTTAGTGTGGTTTGGACTCAGGCTGAATAGTTTGGGCTTGATCTCGGGCTTTAGGCCCAATTCWTAGGGTTGGGCCTAAGTAGAGCTAAAASCCAACCYAGCCTGCCCGACTTGCACCCCTACTCACCAAACATTGAAAACTTTCTTAAAAAACAAGGTATGAACTCATCATCCACCATGCAAATCGATTTTACAATTTTAAATGATTGAAAGTTTTTTTCCGCTCATTGTGGTGGCATTTGATAAATATAAAATCAGAAAAGAAGTAAAAATGATTTTTTGCTTTCTAGAGGTTCTAAAAAGATAAGATCATTTGAGTTGGAGAAATTCCCCTATATCTGAAATTGCAAGTTTAATAAAAATAGTACTCTATTAATAAACAAATATTATATATTTTCAAATAAATAATTATTTATTATTTAATTAAAAATAAAACATATTTATTATTGTTAACTAATAATAAATAAAGTATATTTTATTATTACTAATAAATATATTATTAAATATTCTTCTTATTACTATATAAATATTAATACTAAATATTATTATTTATTTAATTWAAAATGATATTATTAATAAATTTATGATAATAACTATTTAATAGTTATTAATAATAAATATTACTATAGAAATATAATTTATGATAATATCCACTAAAGTCATCATTAGACTTCAAAACTTTGATASCCAATTAGACTTCAAATCTCATTATCCCTGATAATGTGTAGACATGGTGCATATCTCAATTAGACCTAAATCAAAACAAAATATTTGCTTGAGCCTGCAAATTTATACATCTAATCAAGTTAGGTTAAGTTATAAAAGGTATGTTACTTATTATTATTAATTATTAAAATATTGTTAGCTATTAAAATATTGTAATCATTAAATTTTAAAATACAATAATTTCTAGAAATTGTCATATTTTTAGAAATATTGTTAATTTCTTGGCTAAAACTAATTAAATGTAATTCTCTAGTAATTAAATATAACCTTTTGGTAATTAAATGTAATTTTCTATTATTTATAACTTAAATGATAATTAATGTTAATTACAGTTTAAAAATAATTATTGTTAATTATATTAGTATTAAGAATTAAAATACATTAATCTTTAATAATTATTCAGTATTTTTTGCAATAAAATACAATTAATTTAATTTTTAATTATTTTTAGTATTTTAATTAAGCTTTAAGTTTTTCATAACTTTTGGATTTTTAATTAATTTTTGGTGTTTTTTCATTATTATTCAGGATTTTTTGCATATGAGTATTTTTCAATAATTTTCGGTATTTTCAGAATTTATTTTTGCATATTAGTTACTTCAAAGTTAATTTGCATTTGCTCTCAGTAAAAATAAATTAAATAACTAAATGAATACCATAGTTAATAAAAATACAACTAATTTCAATAATTTCTGGCTTGGGTATTTTTTTAATAATTTTTGGTATTTTTTATAATAAAATACTATTAATTGTACTTTTTAGTAAATACCCTTATTAATATAAAATACTGTTAGTTTTCAATATTTTTTAAATATTTTTAGTATTTTAATTATGTTTAGGTTTTTCAGAATTTTCTGGATTTTTAATTAATTGTTGGTATTTTTTCATTATTATTTAGTAATTTTTGCAATAAAATGATTTTTGCATTTTAAATTTTCATTAATTTTTATCATTTTTAATGAGTTCATTATGCACAATAAAGTTATTAACTCATAAGTTATCTAATAATATTATTAAAATTATCAATTAATTGCCTACCAACTTGAGCTCTATTTTTATTAACTGGTTTGTTCCACCGTTGACGTAAGATCAAGTCCTGCAATCAAACACTTGTACTTCGTATTGTTTGAAGGAAAATGTAGAGAAAGGAAGGGAAATATAGAGAAACCTATACAACATTTGTAAAGGTTTCTGTACATTTTCCTTCTTTTTCCTATTTAGGTACGAAAATTGCCTACCAACTTGAGCTCTATAAATTCAATGATCCCCGAAGTGAATTGGTCATACAAGTTTTTTGGCCATGCTCTTTAGGGGAGATTTTTATATTTCACACAATAATATTTTGCGTGGACTCAGTATGCTCTCAAAGTCAAGCTCAAAAGTTTTACCAAGATGAGATGTGGGGCTTACATATGTTAATGGTTTAATAAATAATTTATTAAAAGTAGGATAAGAGACGATCTCAGTTTTCCTAAACCAAAGAAATTTCACATTCTTCTGATTTCTTTGGTTGAAATGTAAGTAAATACGATAAACTTAACTCAGCAAGATAATTTTTTGTCTTAAAGCTGAAGCCACGTCTGGCCACCTTGATGCCCCAACTCAGTAAGATGGTGTGTGAGCAAAAGAGAGTAGTGAAAGGACCAAAATAATGGGCTTATATAGCCGTCTACCATCAAAACAGCTTTAAAAAAAGAAACCGAAACTTAATTTCGCATTACTGCTATCATTTACACCACAATTATGTAACGTTTTCACGTTACAAGATGCATCACAATTAATGTAACATTTTCACGTTACACGATGCACCACAATTAATGTAACATTTTCACGTTAGACGATGCACCACAATAACGTTATTAATTGATAAAAACGTTACAAGAAAAACTTTAATGTGCTTTAAAAAAATAACAGAATGTGAATTAGAGAACTGTTCCCAATTTAATTACTTAATGCCAACTTTGTGTTATTATTATTTTTTGTTTAAAAATTTACGTAATTAGTTAAACTAAGCAATATGTCAGTGTCAATTAATGAACAATGTTATATATAGTTTGCTTAATAATATTTTAAGTGGACTCAGTATGAATTCAAAGTCCAGCTCAAAATCATATATAGTCTTAC
The DNA here is from genome assembly GCF_000365185.1 of Nelumbo nucifera. Next base: position 11,758 of record NW_010729457.1, on the reverse strand, counting down.
CAAGATGAGATGTGGGGCTTACATATTTTAACAGTTTATTATTAATATAAATTATTAAAAGCAAGATAATTAAGAGACAATCTCACGTTTTCCTAACCAATGAAAATTTTCATTTTTCCGATTTCTTTGGTAGAAAACTTTTATTTTATTTATTTTGGCAAAATGAACTAAATGTTTTAAAAGTTTGCATTGTGATTCAAAGAAAACCAATATGAATTTATACAAAAAATGGTACATTGGTTGCACACGACAAGCTGACAACTAGCTATTGTGTGACTTATTATTGGTGCCCAAATACCAAAAAAAGGGTTAAATACACTGCAGCTCAATGCTGAATTCTAAATTACTGCCCCTATAGTCTATTAATAACCCTTATTTATAAACCCGACCTCATGGATCTCCCCAAGAGACTTCCACTCCGTTATGACGGAGCTACTGCAACTCCAGTGGTGTTGGACTGGGTAATCCCCGACCACAAGCTGACCGCTCTTTTTTGTTTTTTCAATTCATTTCATACTCTAATAACTCCATTAATTAAAGGTAGCCTTTTAATTAGATATCGATGAATGCATGGAAAAGGATGGCAATAACTGCACGCATATTTGCAAAAATACACCGGGGAGTTACAATTGCCCGTGCCCTAAGGGGACTCACGGCGACGGATTGAAGGAAGGATCTGGTTGCATTAAAAAACAAAGCCGAGTGCTTGAAATTGCTTTAGGTAATCTCTCTCTCTAGTTTGGATGGGCTCAACCTAAATCCGAGCTTAACTCAACATCTTGGATTGAACTTGGATTTGGGCGTATTGAGTTTTGTACCTAAATTTGTATAAGAATATATTAATAATATCTATCTATCTATCTATCTATATATAAATATATATTGGGTTTGATTGGTCTCAGACTTTTCGGAGCTTCAATCCAAGTCAAACATGAGTTTAGCTTAGATTAGGCTTGACTTTTTTTTCCTAAACCAGCTCGAATTTCAAAAACTCAAACCTAACTTGTACAAAGCTTTGCTTGAGCTGGGCCAGTTTTTCATACAACTCCCCATTAGTTTGTCTTGCCTCAAATTCTTTTAACAAAGCATACAACTCCCTATTAGTTTTTCATAAATTTACTCTAACTTCTGATAATTTTCAATAAATGATGATTGAAAGTAAGAAAATAACAGTATCGTACAATAAAAAATTAAGTATTAAAAGAACAATATATTACACTAGTTTTTTTATTATTTTCAATAATTAATCTTTAAAACTCAGAAAATAACAGTAGATTACAATAAAAATTAAATATTAAAGAACAATATATTACTCTACTTTTGATTGTTTTCAATAATTAATTATTAAAAGTCAGAAAATAACAGTAAATTGCAATAAAAATTAAATATTAAACAACAATAAAGTACACCTATTTTTGATAATTTTCAGTATTATTAAAAATCAGAAAATAATAGTAAATTACAATGAAAAACTAGATATTATACAACCATAAATTACACTAATTTTTTATAATTTTCAACAGTTAATGTTTAAAAGTCAAAAAATAACAGTAAATTACAATAAAAATGGAATATTAATAACAATATATGACCTGCCCTATCGAGTCATGATGCCCAACCCCTACACATATATAGAGTATTCTTGCAACTTGGCGACTTCTAATATAAACCAAAACTTATATTAATAACTTTTAGGTTCTCAAAAGTTGTAATAAAAAATATAATTTAAATCTCACAATTTAAAACCAACAAAGGGCTGGCTCGTGGGTGTGTTAGCTGATTTGTTCTAGCATTGATGCGGAATCAAATCCTGCACTCAGCACTTTAGAGAAAAAGTGGGTCAAAGGAAAAGTTATAATTCCAAAGCAAAAAGTAGTACAATTAATTAAAGGATATGTTGGCTTTAGAACTTAACTATTATTATGTCATGTTGAACCGGTCCCTGTTGGGATGCTGGAGGATCAGGTTAGATTGTCTATTTTGCTAAATATAAATTAAAGAATATCTAAGAGACTATTTTGCTAAATATAAATTAAAGAATATCTAAGAGACATGTAAACCAAATATGGGTAATTGAAAATTGGATCATAAAAATCTCGGTTAGATTGTCTTTTTTTCTAATCAGCACACGTGTTTCTTGAAATCTGTTTACTACTTGGGTAGTAAACAGATATTCAAGACCAAATCAGCCCCCCACAACGTCCCACACTACATTTCTACTGTGTATTGAAAATATTTCCCAGTGGTAATTTCAAAAATGATGATGTCATCATCGAGAGATGTTTCCAATACATGGTAGAGATGTATTATGGAGCATTGTGGAGGGCAATCTTGTGGGGGACAGATTTGAACTCTCTCTCTCTTTCTCTCTCTCTCGCTGGTGATGAGTTAAAAAGTGTCAACACTATCATCCAAAATCCACTTCCATGACTTAGTAAAATTACAATTATGATAATAGTGTTTTTTAATATATGCTAGCTAAACAATTACTCATTCAGGTGTACTGACTCCATGAAAAGCAAGTACAAAACAAATATAACCAATTTTATAGAACAAACCTTTCAGTAAGACAACGTAGATGAACCTCTCACAAATTATATCACTGCCTAGAACCGACAATCAAATTATAGCATGTACTCGATCCTGGGACAAAGTTAATTTCAATCATATGTACATAAACCCTGTTTGGACCTGATGGGTTCTGTTCTATCTGACTATTGGGCAAGATACATCTTCTCTGTTTTGTCCTCACCAACTTTCCAATTACGGTTCCTTGTGCTTGGATTTCAAGTCTAACGTGAAGGAGTTGCACTACGACCAAAAGGAACCTTAACTTCCTACCCTCCCAGGACATAATAGGGTGGAAGCCATTTATTTAAGGAAAGGTGAGGGGTAAGGGATTTTCAGAGTGAATTTTCGGATTAGTTATATATTTAAAATTAGTGGGGGAACCCCAATGTGGAATATGATGACAAAGGGATTGAATGAAAATGTAAACTCTTATATTATTTGTTGAAGGGTAAAATTTCAGAAAATTTTTATAATATTAAAGACTTATAAGACTTATTATTGAAAGTTCAGACTTATTCTCAGTACCATTACTGAAAAGTAATAATATTCAGTAATCATTTTTAGTAATTCGAATTTTCAATAATTATTTTGAATTTTTAGATTTTGATATTAGTTTAACAAATTATTTTCAATTTTTATATGTTTATATTATTATTTTTATTATCAATAATTTCAGATTTCAAAACAATATTTAAAACCAATTATCATCATAATTTTTAGAACTTAAAACTACTAATTTCACCAATTAGCTGAATTTTTCTAACTAATTCTCACAATAATTATTTTAAATTTTTGAGTTTAGATATTATTATTTTTTATTTTCAATAATTTCAGATTTCAAAACAATATTTAAAACTGGCCTAGTCCAGTTTTATTAATTAGTAATAAATTAATTACATGAATTTCTTAAAAATGATAAAATTAGAAAATAATAATTACTGACAATAATTAAAATAAGCAATTTCAATAACTATTAAAAATTTTCAGAAATTTTCAATAATTTTTTTGAAAATTCAGGTCTCAAAATATTTAGTGCTCATCTTTCTATTTTTACCCTTTCCCTAAAAAATATACAATAGTTAATAGCATAATAATTAATTTTTATAGTAATTACATTAATCTCTAAAAATGTGAAAATTTGAAAAGTCAAACTTATTGTAATTTTTACTAAATACTGAAAATAATTACTGACATAATATTTTAAATTAAGCAATAATGTTTTATTATTAAAGAAAACTAATAATAATAATAATAATAATAATAATAATAATAATAATAATAATAATAATTATTATTATTATTATCATCATCATCATTTATCATCCTTGTATTGTCAGTCAATGCGTTTCTCATTTTTTATGTGTTTTATCCATTTTTATATTTTTATTACTTGATTGTGTTGTCTAGAGTCACCTATTTGATGTGGATGATTAACCTGTTGATCCACCAATTGGAAGAAAAATGGTTCTATTTTAAAATTGTTTTTATGCATTGGTTGAAACACATGGGCCATGGCCAATCAATAGGCACGCCTGTTTTTGATGGTCTGGATTGTAATGTAGAAAAGCTCCACGTTTGACCTTGATTACGCAGCCTAATTCGAGTTCACATCTCCACACCTTACAAGGGGCCGCCCCACAACGCCCTACAGCACATCCCCACCATGTATTGGGAACATCTCCCGATTTCTGGTAGTATCATTGGGAGATGTTTCCAATACACAGTGGGATGTGCTGTGGGGCAGCTCCTTGGGGGGAGGAGATGTGATCTGGCCTAATTCATATGCATATATAATTTTATCTTATCTGTAAATTAGTTTGTTTATATGCAGTTGGAGGATTATGCATGTTGTTGTTCATTATCATTGGTGTAACATGGAGCTGCTGGGTTTTACAAAAACGTAAATTCAAACAGAATGTCTTCCAAGAAAATGGAGGTGTATTTTTAAAACAATTACTTGCTTTGCATGAAGACGATATAGAAAGAAAATTAAAGATATTTACCTCAGAGGAACTTAGAAAGGCAACTAACAATTACAATGAGAGCCAAATCGTTGGTAAAGGAGGTTATGGCACAGTTTACAAAGGGACATTACCAGAAGAGAGATATTGCCATTAAAATATCCAAAGAGACAAACAAGATCCAAGTTAAAGAATTCATAAATGAGATTGTCATTCTTGCTCGTCTCAATCACGAAAATGTGGTGAAGCTATTAGGTTGTTGTTTAGCAACCCCAGTTCCAATTTTAGTTTATGAGTTTATTACAAGGGGGACCTTGTTTCACCGAATCCATGGCGATGAGAGACAAAAGTTTGTGTTCTCATGGGAGGATCGATTAAGAATAGTGGTAGAAACTGCAGGAGCACTTGCATACTTGCATTCAGCAGGTGATCCGCCAATCGTTCATGGAGATATCAAGTCTATGAATATACTCTTAGATGATAAATTCACTGCAAAAGTATCAGATTTTGGTGCTTCAAGATTGGTCCCCCTGAATCAAATGCAGTCATCTACATTTGTACAAGGAACTTTTGGGTACATAAATCCAGAATATATGAAAACAAGGCAGTTAACTGACAAGAGTGATGTTTATAGCTTTGGTGCAGTCCTTGTGGAGCTATTAACAGGAAAGAAGATTTATTCTAATGACAGGCCTGAAGAACGAAAAAATATAGCAAAGTATTTTGTTTTATCAATGAAACAGAACCGTCTCTTTGATATCCTAGAGGATGCATGGAAGAAATTGTACGCAGCTTCAAGGAGTTGCGGAGATTGCAGAACAATGCCTACGATTGAGCGGGGAAGAGAAACCAAAAATGAGAGAAGTTGTAGCTTTAAACTACTTAAGAGGACGAGGAGATGGTAATCACCCATGGATGAGAGAGAACCCTGAAGAAACTATGCACTTGTTGGCTGAATCTTCCTCAGACCTTCAAGTCGAAACCTCCATGGGGAATGACAGCTTAGAGAATCATGTTATATTATCTCAAGATGATGGGAGATAATTGTCTAGGAGTTTCCATCTCCTACACTGTTTTCCTAAACTTCCTCCTCCACTTCCATTTAGTGATGTATTCATCCATGTGAAACTTCACATGTGATGGGACATTTGTCACACGGTAAATAATGGAAGTGCGGAAGAATAGTGTATGGAAAAAAGGTATAGGAAATCTGGGTCATTAATGCCCACATCTCCATTTCAACAAATAAAGCATTGGGGACCATACTTCCGAGGTTTCAACTTGTTGTAGGTACCTACGGGAACTCTTTCCCTCCTTAAGAAGATCATAACCTCATCACCTACATCAAACACTTGAGACCGTCGGTGCTTGTCTGTGGCCATCTTGTACTTGGCGTTGGATTGCTCAAGCTTTTGCTTCACGGCCTCTTGGATGGATTGGATTTTTTCTGCCATCTATTCTGCTGAGATACTGACGTCGGGTACTCTGGGCAGTTTCACTAAATCCAGTGCATGGTTAGGGACCTTCATGTATACGATGGAGAATGGGGATTTGCCTGTAGAACTGTGCACTGTATTTTTATAGGCGAATTCGGCCTGGGCTATGGCGAAATCCCACTGTTTTGGCCTCTCCCAACATATGCTGCGAATTACATTCCCTGAGGTCTGGTTTACCACTTCTGTCTATCCATCCGTCTGCGGATGGGCAGTATTGTTGAAATTAAGTGATGAATCAAACAACCTCCACAGGGTCATCCAAAAGTCACTGAGGAACCGTGTGTCACGGTCTGACGTGATGGTCTTGGGTACCCCATGCAAGCGGACAATCTTCCTGAAAAATAATTTGGCTGTTGTAGATGCATCTGCTGTTTTCTTGCATGGGAGGAAGTGAGCCATTTTTGAGAATCTATTAACCACCACGAAGACGGAGTCCATGTTCCTCTGGGTCTTTGGCAAGCCTAGCACAAAATCCATGGACAAGTCTTCCCATATAGTAGTAGGAACGGGTAGGGGCATGTAGAGACATGTGTTCTGGGTTTGTCCCTTAGCTGTCTGACAAACAYAGCACCTGCTTACAATGGTAGACACGTCCCTTCTTAATTTCGGCCAGTAATATCGCCCCTTAACTGCTTCTACTGTTTTATCCCTTCCCAAGTGTCCTGCTAATCTACCCCCATGCAAATCCCCGATGATCTTTTCGCGGAGGGAGGTGCAGGGGATACACACCTGTTCCCCTTTCATAAGGAACCCATCATAAATAAAGAAGTCCTCTGCTGGTTGCTTATTCACACATTTCTCCCATACTTGTTGGAAGTCTACATCCTGGGCATATAAGTCTTTTAGGCACTCAAAACCCACAATCTCAACATTGAGGGTCTTGATGAGAGCTACACGTTTGCTAAGTGCATCAGCCACTTTATTTTGCTATCCTGTCTTATACACAATTTTATATGGGAACTTGTCTAGGAAGGCAGACCATCTAGCATGCAAATCACTTCTTAATTGCCTTTGC